>NDXB01021169.1:187754-230045 GCA_002631895.1 Agapornis roseicollis
GGGGGGGGGAAGGAAAGGAGCATTGAGGGATTTTCCTCCTAATTTCTCCGCTGACCCTGGGTTTCTCCACAGCCAGGCAGGTTCCCATTGAGGTCAACCTATGTATGCTCTGCATACAAGGCCACTTCAAGTTTCTGGGGCTAACCTACAAGAAGCACCCAGCCCCAGATCTCATTTCTTTCAGTCACAAGCCAGACACTTCCAGGAGCAGCTGGAAGAGGCCTTGATCCACATCACCTCCCCACTGAGGCTGGAGACCCTGGAAACACTTCATTCAGTGTGGAGAGCAGCAGGGTTGGGTCTGCTCAAAACTCTTCTCTGTATGTTCTCATCAAAGATCATTGCACAAGAGAGGAGAACAGTCCCAAAACACCCAGCACTAGCTCATAACAGAGTCACAAGAAACAAACTGAGATCACCATTTCTTCATGAACCAGGCAATTAATAAGAAACACCTTTAAGATTCCAGATGGGTCATTACTCAGTGACTGATGTCCTCCACAATCTACATGACCTCAGGAAAACCTATATGCCTACAATATTGCAAGTTCTGCAGATGGACTTGCCCCTTTATCAGCAAACAAAGAGAGTCAGGATTCAATTTAAAATCCACAAGAGCTAGCATAGTGAAACCAGACGCTGCACATAGATGGACAGTCCCAGTGGCAGAGCCAGGAGAGCCACTGGTGCTTGGAGGACCTACTCACCAGCCACCCTAGGTCTGTCTGGCTTTTCCAGTCAGCTGGGGGTGCAGGGTCAGACCTGAGGAGATCTCTCCTTTCAAGAGCTGCCACTTGTTTCCTAAGCAGCTGTCCTCAGTTTAATCAGTAACTGTACAAGTGGCATGAAATCCCAGCTCAGCTGAAGCCAAATTACTGACATCCATGATGGCAGGATTCCCCTCCTGCTCTACCACCTTTCTCATCTGGATCACACAAGGAACTACCAACCCCCCACACTTACCTGTTCCCCGTGGACTGGGCTACAGCACCTTTACAGAGCATGCCCTGGCCTCCTTCAAAAGGCCAAAGGACCTCCAGCTCCTCTTCTATGGCTCCGCACTAATGCCAATGAACAGCAAGTGTAGATCTCAGCCATGACTTTTCTGAACACTGTATTGGAGGATCTGCCTCCAGGAGGCATTTCAAGAGAGCAAAGTAGGACTACTCTCATAACATGAGGTTCGAGCATAAACAGTCTTTTGCAGAGCTATGCAAATCACCTTCAGTAGCCTGTGTCTGGCTCCCTTCCTGGGACCACCCCTTCCTGTTCTCCACTGCAGAAAGAGATGCAGGACAGTCACACGGGCCAATATCAACATCCCAGGAGAAGAGAAAAACAGAGACTTGGAGAAATAAAAACTATTTTCTCTAGCAACAAGAAGTGCCTTTCTCCCCTGCCAGGTAACAGCATCCAAAAGACAGCTCAGCAAAACCTTACCCACCTGCCACTAGCTGATTTCTCCTCTAGAATCTGTGTTCAGGAAAAGAGGTGGTCAGACCCAGCGTTTGCATAAGGATGAAAAGGCTGATCTACAACAAAGATGAAATAGTGCTAAAAATTATTAAAAGGGGAAAAAAAAAAAAAAAGGAAAAAGAAAAAAAAAAAAAAAGGAAAAAGAAAAAAAAAAAAAAAGGAAAAAGAAAAAAAAAAAAAAAGGAAAAAGAAAAAAAAAAAAAAAGGAAAAAGAAAAAAAAAAAAAAAGGAAAAAGAAAAAAAAAAAAAAAGGAAAAAGAAAAAAAAAAAAAAAGGAAAAAGAAAAAAAAAAAAAAAGGAAAAAGAAAAAAAAAAAAAAAGGAAAAAGAAAAAAAAAAAAAAAGGAAAAAAAAAAATAAAAGGGGAAAAAAAAAAAAAAAGGAAAAAGAAAAGAAAAAGGGAAGTGGTATATGGATACTGGAGCAGCATCAGGGCACTCTGGGAGTGTGTAAAGGTAGAAGAAACCCAGTGAAACACACCTGATTCATCAGGCTTTTCAGAAAGAAAAAAGCCATCATATCCTCATGGTAATTGGGCTGGCACAGTTCAGTGTTAAAAGATTCTGCAAGTAAGATCTTGATTAGCTCATTGCTGCAGGCTGTATCTGAACGGAGCTGTGGCTAATCTTATTTTGATTGCCTTAAAATTCAGTTATGGGGAAAAGTCTGGTGTGTGAGCAGATATATTAATCATCTTGGAGCAGCCTTGTCTCCTGAGCTGTTGTTTGGTTGAAAGGGAACAAAACCAACATGCACTTCAAAAAGCTGGTTCTACTTTTGACTCCTTCATTTGCAGCAGCTCCTCATGCTCCAACGTGCCTAGCAAACCCTTTGGGGCCAATATGTACATTTTTTGTATTCAGTGAACATTTCTATACCATTGTTCACATTGTAAGGATGTGTGAGTAAACAGGAAAAAGGGATTCTCTTCCTCATGAAAAACTAAAAGTAAAAATGTTTTATAGAAATACATAAGCAGCGAATTCAGCTTCTGAAGGTTTCAGGCTCAATTTAGCAAGAGTTCCACAGCCTTAAGAGGGAGCCTCTCTACCCTGTATAGCTGGGAAATGGTGTTTAGGTAACTGCAAAGCAGAGTCAACAGGAGACTCCAAGCAAAGAAAAAAATCAGAAAACAATGTCTAGAAGAAAGATTTATTTTTTCTCCTTCTAATTCATTATAACTTTACATATTTTTTATTAAGTATCTGAAAAGTCTTTTTGCAGCACAATGTTGTTTATGGAGCAGCATTTTCTCTACAGGGAGAGCAGGAAAGGGTCCTCTTCCACAAACCATTTTTCTTGTCGTTTGCTGGAATTTTGTTTTCTATGGGATTTCTAAATCCTGTAGAACCTTTATGGAGGAGGCTGGAAAGATTCACAAACACCCATACTTATCCCATAACCCTCTCTATGGATGGTCACAAGCCGTCACTTTCCCACACCAAGAAAAGCCCACTCCAGTCACAGCTGGAGAAACAACCACCACCTACAAAGCCTCATTTTCTGGGGAGCACACATGGATTGCAAGACCATTGCCCAAAAACTCCACCCCACAAATGAAAGCCAAAGCCTACCCGCTGTCAGGGTCAAATTCCCTTCAACCAGTGAAGGCAACGTGCATACAAAGGCAGCTGCCAGGTTGAATCACAAGAATGATGCACAAGTCAGAATTAAGATTTTGTTCTTTTTTTATTGTAAAAAAAACCAAAACCAACAACTATTCATTCAGCAGAAGTCCAAATGCAACAGAATATAACTGGCACCATCTAAGACCCGAATGTAAAATCCTGGGACATCTGAACTCACCAGCACAAGCTGGGAGGTGCCAGGGCTGGCCAGGAGGGACAGGTGGCCTCTCTCTTCTCCTAGCCCCCATTGTAGCTGGAAAGCAGGCAGCCCAGCAGCCAGAACACAACAGTGACATTAATGGTCTTGGTAAAACCACTCAGCTTTAGAAACTAAAAACCTTGGGAAAGAAAGAAAAAAAAAAGACATATCTAAAACTTTTTTTCCTTTATCAAAAGCCCTGCTTTAGTGACATGCTAACCCTGCTGGAAAGGTAAAACAATCCACAGCTCTGACCAGAATGCAGTCAAGTTGACCGGTCAGCTCTCAGTTCAAGACACTTTCCTCCTGTTGATCTACACGCTAATGAGCACACTGCAGCTGCTCTAGTTATGGGCTTCCCGAGTCTGGGAACTACCTCCTGTAAATTCCAATCTGTGCCAAAACAAATCTCATCCAAGTCTCATCCACTGAGCCCTCAAGCTCACCCTCAGTCCCACCTGGAGGCCCTCTGACCACATCCACAGCAGCTCTGCCTGCTCCAACTGGGTAAGCCATCTATTTTATTTGTTGTTTTTTTTAAGAAACACTTTCATATATATTTTTTTGTCATTTTTATATTTAAATATAAAAATACTACTTCACTCTGTGTTATGAGACAGAGATCAGGTGACTTGCAGTGACAGAACCAGGAATTTTCACCACTCCTGTGCATAGCTCAATGTGCCAAACGATTACCAGGAACCTCAGAGCAACTAGAGGGTGAAGATCTCCCCATCACACAATACAGCTAGGAGCACATGGGGCTACATCACAGCTCCTGTCTTCCCTTCTCTACAGAACAGAACCAACCCTAGAGAACCATTAGTCTGCAGAAAGCCAGCAGTGAAGGCAACAAGCCGAATTTGATCCTTGGGGAAGTCAACTGTAGTTTTAAGCTTTCCACTCACCTACCAGCTTTTTGCCTGTGTAGTCTGTTCCTGGAAGCCACTGGATCTCATAAGATGTTCACAGGAATTAGACAAAAAATAAAACAGTGGTTAAAAGTTCTCTAACATCCTCTCCCTCTCTTCTCTTCTGAGAAGTCAATGACAACCAGAAATTGATAGAACTAAATTTGCCCTCCTCCCTACCTCAAGACAACAAGAGTTACTGAGACACAAAATGTGTTATCCTGTACCCTTGGGATTACATCTAGAAGGGAAGTTTAGGGGTGTGGGAAGTGCAGGGGGGAGGTGATGCCTATGGGCACAGTCTGCTTAGTTTTTGTACTCAAAAGGCTCATCTCCAGTTTCGTTGAGGAGACATGTGCGGATGAGGGCCTCTGTCACAGCGTAAGGATCACAGTTGGCAGAGGGCCGACGGTCCTCGAAGTAGCCCTTCTTCTCCTGGCCCACATTCCTGGGGATACGGATGCTGGCACCACGGTTGGCCACGCCAGCAGAGAACTCATTGATGTTGGATGTCTCATGGAAACCAGTCAGGCGCCTGGCATTGTCGAGCCCCCCTTTGGGGTCATAGGCACGGATGTGGTACTGGTGACGCTTGCTCAGCTTCTCAATGGCCTCTTCAATGTACCTGCAAAGGAAGCAAGGAAGAGGGGAAGACATAGTGAGTATCTGATGGATGGTACAACTGAGCTACTTGACTTGTGTCAAAGTGACAGGAAAGTCATTGCTGTCCCCAAGCTGCTTCATGATGAAGCCTTAAGCTCTCAACACAGGGCTTCTCTCCCTTCCTACCACTGACCCAGGCTGCTTCTTGGAAAAGAATCCCCATGGCCAAACCCCACAGGGTCCTTCAGTAGTGCTGTGTGTGAGACAAGACCAGTTCAATCCCTTGCTAAATCCCACAGGCACACTGCCAATGAAGAACTTGCTCTCAGAGAAGAGACTGCTTAACAAGTAAGTTTCTATTCAGGAAGCTCACATGAGCCAACCTGGTCACAGGTTGGCTCATTATCTCAAGACGTCACTATGATTAAGTCAAGAAAACAACTGCTACAGGGAATCCCCTTGTAGAACTCTACTGCAACCCAGTGCTATAAGGTGCCTGCCTGCAGTCAGTACATCGGTCTCATACAGGAACTCGGGTTTTACATTTCCAGGATCTTCATGTTTAAGAAAACACAGCATTTGTTTCCACAGCCTGGTCCAGGCAGAAGAAAATGGTCCTTCTCTTTCATCATGGTTATTGAAAAAAGAGAACACCTCCCCCCCCAAACCAAAAAACAAAACAAACAAACCAACCCCACCAAACTACGCTGAGTTACTTTGTCTGTTCCCAGCACTGGCAGATCAAGAGCTGGACAGCCTGTTATGAATAGCTGCACTCTGGCCACCTGTGCTTCTGTCAGCACTGATGGAGCTATGCTGCAGGCTGAATTGCCCATCAAGCACCAAAATGGGAGTCTACCATTATAAAAAAAAAAAAAAACCCACAAAACCAAAAACAAAAAAAAAAAAAAACCCAAACCAAACAAACAAAAAAAAAAACAAACAAAAAACCAAAACAGCCCACCAAAAAAAAAAATCCAGAAGGAAGTCTCAAACATGCCAAACTGACATCTCCCATGTCATCAAAAGCTCTGCNAAAAAAAATCCCACAAAACCAAAAACTAAAGAAAAAAAAAACCCAAACCAAACAAACAAAAAAAAACACACACAAAAAACCAAAACAGCCCACCAAAAAAAAAAATCCAGAAGGAAGTCTCAAACATGCCAAACTGACATCTCCCATGTCATCAAAAGCTCTGCAAAAAACTCACTGCTAGCAACCAAGTCCTGCAGCCTAGTGAACAGATGCTACCAGCTCAACTCAAAACACTTACTTGAGACCTCCTTCTTCCCTCATACTCTTGGTGCTGAAGTTGGTATGACAGCCAGCACCGTTCCAGTTCCCAGGGATGGGTTTGGGATCGAAAGACACGACAACACCAAAGTCTTCACACACCCGATGGAGGATGAAGCGTGCAATCCAGAGGTGATCCCCCATCTCAATCCCTTCACATGGTCCCACCTGGAACTCCCACTACAAGCAGGAGGAGTCACAGGCTTAGTGGTGTAGGCGCTTGCTGTGAGGCATTTCCCACCCCCTTACACTCTGATCATTGATAGAACAAAACAAATCAGAGCAGGCAGCAATCTCATTATCTGAGGCATCTGAAGCAATTTACCTGGGCTGGCATCACTTCTGCATTGGTTCCTCCAATTTTCACACCAGCATAAAGGCACGCTCGGTAGTGGGCCTCCACAATGTCTCTGCCATAGGCTTTATCTGCCCCTACACCACAGTAGTATGGACCTGCAACAGCACAGGTGAACAGCAAGGGGAATGTGAGTTTCTAGAAAGAAAAAGGCTTAAATTCAGTGAAGACTGAGAACAGAGGGAAGAACTCTCCAAATGCTTCCGATGTGTAGAAAAGTCCCCAAAATCTGTTTTTCATGGAAGCACTAATAAAGCAGAGCACTGATGAGAGCGAGTCCCTCTGAGAGTCTAGGCTTGTGCTCTGTAGCGCTGGACATGAGTTTAAGTCACCTGCAGACTATCAAACCAAGCAGCAAATCTGGTTGTGGCCAGTCACCATCTTAGCTTTTCCGTAACAATCTTAATCTCATGGTTTAGTTTTTGCCAATATCCTGCTTGCTATTGTCCATCTTCAGCTCAGGAAACCCCTACAAATCTTTCAGCTTGCCTGAACCACTTAAGCCGTGTTGTACCGATTAGAATTCAAGCGCTCCAGAGTTGATCCAGCGCAGACTCCATGAAGATTACCTTGGGGTCCAGGGAAGCCATTGGAAGGCCAGCCAAATGGATGTCCATCTGTCCCCAGAAGAGTGTACTCTTGCTCCATCCCAAACCAGGGATGCTGGTTGGATACCATATCCATAATTCGTCTGCAGGTGTGTCGGAGATTTGACTCTAGAATGAAAAAGCAACATAAGCCTTAGTAGCATCTTCACCTCCAATACCCATTTCCACATTATTCACAGTCTGACTCCTAGCAACATCAGTGAAGAATCCCAGGGACAGCCCTTTCTCCACCACCATCAATTCATTTGCCTTTTGCCTTCAGGGCAGGAATTATTACTGTGTCATGCATAATGCTTAAGGACATGACCAACATTTGGGCATGGCTCCCTCTCCCCTTCCCAAAACCACCACCTCCAGCAGGAAAAAGTCCACTCACCTGCAGACTGACGGTTGTATTTGAAGACCTCACAGAGAACTAGTTTATTTGGATCTTTGCGAAAAGGGTCCCGAAACATTGCAGCAGGTCGCAGGTACATGTCACTGTTGGAGCCTTCAGCCTGGAAAGTGCTGGAACCATCAAAATTCCACTCAGGGAGATCTGGGGCAGAGAGGAAGAAGCCACAGTGACCTAAGGTCCCCAGGCACCAAGAGGATGGTCTCACTGCTGCCTGCTCTTCAGTAGTACAAGAGTGAAGATGTTTAAGGGAACAGGCCTATGATAGGTTTAATCCCAGCTCAGCTGTTTTTGTTCCAAATGGGGGAAGCAAAACAAACCAACAATCAACTCACAAAAACACACACCACCAAAACAAGAGAAAAACAAGGGAGTGCAACTTCCCAGCCACCCAGGAAAACATGATGAGCTGGGCTGCTGGCCAAGCCCAAGCAAACTGAGCAGCACTGAGGATGTTTCTCATGTCGCAATAACCATGGGGATGAGCAGAACACCCAGTCCTCACAGAGGTAGCTGGGCAAGCTGGAAAAGGGCAGAGCATGAGACACGTTCAAACTGTATGAAGAAGAAGAGCCATTAAATATCCCATATTCATGCTGCATGGTCTGGAGAAGGTGGGACAGCAAATCACTTGTAGGTGGAATCTCATATGGAGGAGAACTATGGCCAGCTTTGCCCCTTCAGCCATCCATCCCAGCTGGGCACTGCCCTGCAGGTCAAAGCACAGCAGGGGCAGTGAACTCCACTAAGCAATGTTATCTCCTCCATGTCCTGGGGGGAAAGTGGGAGGATGGGAAACACAAAGATTTCAAAGGAGCTGTGCCAACCACTCCCTTAGAGGGAGAAGGAAAGAGAGAAGGGAAAAAAAAAAAAAAGATAGTTCTGCTCAGGCACACACAGCATTTTCATTTCATAACCGTCTCCTGCCAGCACCATGGCAACCTGGGGAAAATCCTAATGCTATTATTGTGTAAGCTGGGACTGTTTGTTCTGAGGGACACAAGCTCTTAATTACACCGGATAGCTCCATTCTTTCCCCTCCACTTTCTTCTGCCAAACTACTTCCGGCCAAAACGAGTACTCAAGAGTCAATGGGCTGCCGAGCCCCTGCCAACAGCCCCCTCCACAGCAGGACAGTGCCAGGGGCTGGCTCCCAACCCCACGCATCCCACTGAAATTCCACATCTGGAGAGCTGGGAACATTCCCCTGGGGGATCTGGGGAAAGAGGTAACTGGATGGGGGTGAGAAGCAATGTTTTCCTCAAGTACCATTCTTCCACTATGAAAAGAGAAAACCGGCAACCCTTCTCTGGAGCAGCCAAGCACAGCTGCTTTCTCCATGCAGCAAGGGGCTGTGAATCCTGCACCTGCCCTCTCACCTTCAAGGCTCTTGGGCTCATGGTCCAGTGTGCGGGTTTTGCAGCGGAGGTGCTCCCCTGTCCCATCAATCCAGATGTACATGGCTTGGACCTTCTCTCCCTGCGGCAGCTTCATGTACATATGCTTAATGGCTTTGCTGAGCTGGGAGCTCGCCGAGGTGGCCATGGTTGCGGTCTGGATGAGGGGGTTCCTGCAGGGATGATACAAAACACAACCCCAGCGGTGAGCCCTTTCCTATGCTCCCAGGCTTTTGATCCTCCAGCCAGGGAGGAGCACGAGACAACTTGGCCACAGGACTCACTGCCATCTCCAGCAGTTCCATGCCATTCTGCAGACAGAAAACAGCAGCCCAGACAGATGCAGGCAGCTAGGAGAGCCCTGCTCCAGAAGTGACACCTTCGGAGTACCATTAATACTCAAAGTCCTGCTCACATTTGCCAATAAACTAATATCACTTATCCAACGAGTGACAGCCTTCAAAAGTGCTCCTCATCCCTGTATAAACTTTTCACCTCCACACTCATCGGGCTCCAAATCCAGGCTTCTAAACAGGAAAGCTTAGCTGGAGCTTTCCTAGCATTCAGCAAGGAGAACCTGCCAGCCCCAGCTGCCTTCTCAGATCAGCTGGTCTGAAGTTAAAACAAGCCTCGTCTAGAAAAAAAAGAGGAAGCGCAAATACAAGCAACAGGCAGCGCAAGCAACCTCTGAACAACCCAGGCAGCAGCCTCCAGGCAGCGATGGGGAGGGAGTCTGAAGGGGCTCTGATCCCACACGTCGAGAGCTGATGCATCTCTGGGAACCTGGCACAGCCTGGAGCTGGGATCCCGGGGACAGCCGGCTCATGCGTGTCAGGACCAAAGCAGCAGGGTCTGCAGGAGCTTAGAAATGCCATCGACTTGTAAACGTGGAATGACTTGAAAAGCCACTCCAATACGTAGTCACATCTCTGCGCGGGCCAGCCCCCGCCAGCCCACCCTGCTACGGCGGCGCTAGCTGCCCGCCCGGGAAAGGTTCCCGTTAGCCCTACTCCCCTGCGAGCAGCGCTACCCACACTTTCGCTCCCCGGCAGGGAGGCAATTTACGCAAGCAGCTAACAGCCTCGTGAAGAAAGAAACCTGCGAAAAGCACCAGTTCTCAGGAGAAAACTCGAGCTGCCTCTTCCCACACGCACACAAACAAGCGAAGCAGGAATATTCCCCTCAAAGCTCTGCCCCCCAGCAGCGCGGCACAAGGCGGCGCTACCAACACCCTCCCCCCAGGGGCTACAGCAGGGAAGGCGCGGGCGGCCCTCTCCCACCCCGCGGAGCCGTTACCTGCGCTCGGCGACAGCGGGCACCACTCTCCCACACTCAACTCACAAGGCCGCACCCGCCGCCGCTTTATGGCGCCGCAGCGCCGGCCCCGCCGCACTGATTGGGCAGCGGCGGCGGTGGCCTGGCCGGGGGGACTAGGGGCCACCACCCCGCCCTCCTCTTCCTCCTCCTCCTCCTGCGGATGGGCTGACCATGCCCCCCGTCCCCGGGAGAGGGGGAGAGCCTCTAGCCTCCCCCGGCACGGGGAGAGGGGGAGGAGTGTTGGGTCCGCTTTGCAATCCTCTCGGCCCGAAAAAATAACCCCTCATCTCACATAGTTTTGGGAAAGCGGCGGCGGGAGTAGATCCAGGGCTTTCCGCGGGGTTTACATTAGCAGCTGCCTTTGCATAACTCTTAAGGATGGAAATCAGCCGCCGACTGTAAACAGGGCAGCAGGGAAGAAGGAGGGGGAGGAACTGGAGCCCCGTCTAAACCCTGGCCCAGGCTTGGTACATGATGTTTGGGGTGGAGGAACAGACAGTGCCCGCTCAATCCCCCCTTGCCCCTTGGAGCAAGTAACAGGCTCCGGCACCTGAATCCTCTCGATCCGAGCTAAAACCCTCGCTCCAGGAGACAGGATTGGTCCCTGTCTCCAAGCCCCACCGTGGGTGCAGGAGCACCCACTACAGAGGCACCCGGGTGGCAGGGGGCATCCTACAAACTGCACGCACTGCCCAGTATTTTTCCACCCCAGCAGCTTGCTCTTGCTGTCCCATCCCGCTCCTGTTCAGCTCTCTGCACCTCCCACCCCCGGCCCAAGCGGCGGGGGAAGAGCAATGCCAACACTAGCAGAATGAGCTGCCACCCATGGGCACATACCTGCATGCACACGCAGGTATCAGGCCAAGTACACACCACCCACACACCTGCCTCGGGGTGACAGGATGCTGGGCTGCCCCATGCCAGCTTCGGGGGTTGGCACCCAAACTGCTATCCCTGAAGCTGGACCCTCCTGACTGTCACAACCACCTTACTGAAAACACAGCCTCTCAACAGCCAGCGTCTGGGAGAAAAGTGGACAGGTAGCGCTCTATCCTCAGCCAGGAGAAGGTGGAAGTGCTGGCTAAAGCTTCACCTTGATTTATTGCCCATCTCAAGAACCACATCCGCACCCTCCCTCTAGGGACAACCCCTCTTATTCTTCAACACCACCTTGGATCAGCTGCAGTGTGTGTTAATCCCCCAAGGCTGTCCAGAACTCAGGTAAAATTAGTGCTTTTCACCTCCCGGCATTGACTGGGCAAGGCAGAGCTACCAAGCATGACAGAAATTGCCTCCCCCCCAGTACCTCCTATGGATAGAGTAAACATGTCAACACAGAAACAAATGCTATGCTTTACCCACAGAAATTAGCTTGGGATCTTACATTCAGGCCAGGTTATCTTAATGTGATTACCTGAATTCAGCAGCTCAGCTGAAGCAAAAGGAGGCAGGAGCTGGTGTTGAGACCCTGTCAGGCCAGGAGAGATCCAAAATAGCTCCCATAAAAGGGGGCTGTCAAACCACAGTGTAAAGCTGTGTCCAGCCCTTTTCCCTAGGTTTGCTGAGAGAGTTTGTTTAATCGGTACACTGACAGCTCCAATAGCTGCAAATTCTTAGAAATGTACTTGATAGCTGCAAATTTCCCAGAAAATTTAGCACCAGTTAACAAGCCCAGGGTGTTCCCAGGCGGAAGTCCCTGCACTGCAGGGTGACCCTCTGAGCCTTGGGGCGGGGAAGCTCCTCTTTTCGCTTGCTGAGCTCCGAACCACTTCGAGGAGAGGCAGAGACAGCTCTGCAATGTAAACATCTCCTCTCCATCCGATAAATACATTCCGGCCGGCAAGCCTCTGCTTGGGAGGGCCCCGCAGCGTGGACAAGGGTTTCCTGGCTGGGGTGGGAGCATGTCGCTCCCTGCCCCGGGGGAGGTTTGGTGGCAGGCTCCTGCCCTTGCCCTGTACGTGTTTATGAGCCAGCGGACCAAAGCCGAGCGCCGGCGCCCTCTCCCGGGAGGCCGGCGGGGGAGAAATGTACCCTTGCCGCCTCGCAGGGCTCCCGGCAGCTTGTTTACCGCCTGCCGTCCCCTCCTCCCCTCCGGGCTGTCGGGGTGTTTTGGGAAACACGGCTCAACCTGTGCCTTCTGCCAGCTGCGTGCCCCAGTGACCCTTATTGTCGCCAGCCTTCAACGAGACAAAAACCTCATCGGGGAGCTGCGGAAGGCACGGTGCCAACAGGTGACACCTCCCAAGAATGGACTTAAATCAGCCTTCAAAGGGCTCCGCTCTAAACACGCAGCGAGCCGGCCAGAGACAATGCGCCGCTCCAGGGGCCAGCCCAAACTGGCTCATGTTTTTCTTTCTTCCTCCTATTAATCCGTGGGAACACCTTTATTCACCTCCCCCCGGCACTTCCCTCCGGCACAGTTTATATCCTGCGACAACTGCCAGGGTTGGAAAGCACCTGGTGAGCTGTGTGTGTGGGTCAGGGCTAGACTGGCTAGGCTTCTGCCTCCAAGGCAGCAATGCAAACACGGAAGGGACAGCACACAGCTGGGACAGAGGTCTCTGGTCTCTCCAGGAGAGGTCTGGGGACCAGGACTGTGGAGTCTCTCACAGTTGGCACGAGATGTGCCTGCTCTTACGTGTGCCCAGTCCATTACTACCCCAGCATCTCTTTTTCCAACCCCAGACAGGAGCCAAGCAGCAAGGGGTCATGTCTTGCCCCTGTGCTGGTCCTTGCTGGTGCTGCTGTCCATGTCCATCCCTGGCCATGTGACACGCCCCCATCCCTGACCTCATATTCCCCCCCCAGCTGCCTTGCACCCTTCCCTCCCCCCCCCCCCCCCCCCAAAGGGGGGGGGGGGGGGGGAGAAGCAAGGCAGTGTAGCACTGTCACGCTCTATTTGATAGACTTATCTAATCACTAAAAAAACTCAGCGTAAGAATTGAAGTTACTCAGGAACCTGCTGCATTGCTATACACAGCACAACATTCACCATTTTGGCTAAACCACACCAGAAGTCAGCNAAAGGTGGGGGATGGCTCAAAAATGCAGAAATGTCACACCACGAGGAGGACAGGATGCAATTCAACGTTAAGAGGCAGGATACTGAACTTCGCTGTGGCTCAGGCCTTGGGGCAGGTGGCTGCTGGCTTTGCTGCTGCAGTGCTAGGACTCTTTCCCAGCACCCTGGGGCTATCTCAAAGGGTGGCTAGACCCTGCAGCTGAAGAGCTTGTCACCTTTGGGATCAGACTGTGGATCTGTCCTGCAAAGCTCAGGTACCGATTTGTTTTACACCAGCACTAACAGAAAAAAAACCCCAACAAAACACAACCAAATCAAACAAAAAAGTCTTAAACAGAAATGAATGATTTTTTTAAATAGAGATGTCAAAAGAAGGAGGAATGGTCCATTTTAGTGTGACTGGTTAGATTGCAGGAGGAAGTGTGATGCACCCAAAATGTCCCTTCTACCAGCAATGGCACAGCTTGGAGGAGGGATGAGCATAGGATCATAGAATCATAGAATATTTTGGGTTGGAAGGGACCTTTGAAGGTCATCTAGTCCAACTCCCCCTGCAGTAAGTAGGGACATCTTCAGCATCTATCCTCTCCCCGTGCCCAACAGCTGAGACATTCCTGAATTCAGATACACCATTTTCGGGCCCATCTGGGAAAGCACTTTGGGCTTCAAGGTCCTGCATAAAGACATAGGCTGGATGTCCTGACCCTGCACCACCTCCATCTCTGCCTACTGCTGGGCACAACTGCCTCTGTATGGACCCATCCCAGTGTGCCCGCTGCTACTGAGACCTCAGCTCCAAAGTGGGCTCATGGGGCTGGAGATACTAAAGATGCTGCCCTTTTTATCAGCAAGGGCTGGAAAAATAAACCTAATGCCTCATTAAAACAAGCAGGTGCTTCATTTACAAGTTGCCCAGGTAAGACTGGAACAGCAGTCACTAACTGAGGACAGGGAGCTCACCATGGGCTGGGGAAACATCTGCACCGCAGAGGTGAGGGGGGACTGACCTTGTGCAAACAGCAGCAGCAGATGGGTGTCCCCTGGAGCACTTCAGGAGGCTGACGAAACCCCCCAAGGCAGGGAGGCGGTAGCTGCTTGACCGATAAGAGAACAAACATTGCACACTCCGTAGCAGGCTCATGCTCTCTTTGAAGATGCTGCCAGTGTCAAGGGTAGCTGAGGTCTGGTGACCGGGGGCTTTTGGAGGCAGAGCAGGTTACCTGGGCACAGAAGGGCAATTTAAGAAATAAAATTAATAAATAAAACCATGCAGAAGCATATGCAAAGAAAACAAAAAAAGCTCCCTCCCCATGCAGTTCAGCACCCATGACACATTTAGGGAAGAGGGGCCTCAAAATGCAGCAACCAGGAAAGCCTTGCCCAACCTTCTCCTCTCCCATTGCTTGCACCTCCCTCTTCACCCCTTTCTCAGCCACTTTGGTGGTGGTCACTGTGCTGGATGCCCACCTTGTCACCCCTCACAGGAAACCATGGCATTGCTTCATCCTGCAGCAGACCCCCTCCCTTGCCTCTCCCAGGAGGGCTCTTTACAAGAGGGGCATTGCGGTTGCCAGCTTCAAGCTGGTTTGGCAGCAACCCTAGCAGGCAGCGCTTACCTCTCGCTAGCTCTACCCTGCATGCATGCAGACCTTTCGCAGAGGCTGAGCGTCTTCAGGGAGCAGGGTCCGCCACCGGGAAGCACGTGCTTGCCTTCAAAAGCAACCAGGGGAAACTGGAAGATGAGAACGTCAGGGGCAGGCGGGATTTGAGACCTAGAAATTGCTTGGCTTGGCTTGCTCTGTACAAGGGTGGAGAATATCCCAGGGAGCACTCAGCACATGCCTTTCCCTGCAGTTGGAAGTCAGTCACAGTGTACAGGGTTGTTTTTGTTGGGTTTTTTCATCCTTTTTTATTAGTGCTGTTCACACTGCTAAATGCACTCCCAGCTAGGTCAGGGCCATGTTAGCTGGGACTGGCAGGTAATTTCAGCCTAATATACTTCACAGCTCTGTAAGGGAGAGTGCAGAAATCCTCACACTGCTGCCCAAGTGGATTAGGTGGTAGGATCCAGGCCCAACACTGTAAATTATAAAACAGAACTGCAAAGTGCTGTTGTTCATATCCCTTCCTTATGACCGAACTAGGTTCCCATCCTGCCTCAACTCGTATTTAACCTGGACCAGTAAAGTCAACACACCTGGATGCTGGTATAAGGTTACACAAGTGATTTTGCCTTGGCTGGAGAAGAAGGAGGCAAACACAGAGCATGCTGCAGGGGCTGTCAGGTGGTCAGAGCCCAGCCTTCATGACCAGGCTGGTCAGAGCCCAGCCTTCATGGTCTGCCCCAAGCAAGGAAACTATAGACAGATGGCAATAGGCTCAAAAATACTTCTAATTAATAAAAGAAATACCAGAGATGTCCTTGCTAAGCAAACAAGTCTACACACCCAGGGGACCGAGCATGAAAATCATACATAAAAAATAATTCTAGTATGTACAAGAAAGGAATTAATATTTGAAGTTGAATTGTGATACCTAAAACCTTAGACAATTCCTTAAAAACTTTAAAGGTGCTATGGGCCAAAAAGTAATACACCCATTGCTAACAGTCTTTGAGGTGTCCTGAACTGTTTATATGAGGACAGGCTGAGGCTGTATGGAGGGAAACAACCCCGAACAATCTTCCCCTAAAAGATCACTTTGAGCATGTAATACCTATGCTAGACAGAGAGCAGGTTTGTGCAGCAAGGTGCTTGCACCACTCCCTTGTGCTGGGGTTTTCCAGCTTGCAAGGATTGTAGACCATCAGCTGAGACCAAAAGCAATATCAAGGTGTTCAGGGTTGCCATGGGTCAGTGGGTACCAACTGGAGCTGTGAGGGAAATAGCCAAAATGGGCAAGTTGGCCTGCCTGGGGAGGCTGCAAGCAGCCAATGACTGCAGGCGGTGAGGCTGACCCTGTGGTCGGGCAGCCTTGGATTTTGCCATACTGGTTTATATTGGGCAAGGATAAGAAACCCAGCCCCATCCCCTCTGCCACCCCAGAAGTATGATGCTCTGCCCTGGCAGAGGCAGCCTCAAGTCTGCCAAGGGTGGGGATCATAGAATGATAGAATAGTTAGGGTTGGAAAAGACCTTAAGGTCATCTAGCTCCAACCTCCCTGCCATGGGCAGGGACACCTCACAGTAAACCATGTCACCCAAGGCTCTGTCCAGCCTGGGCTTGAACACTGCCATGGATGGAGCATTCATAGCTTCCTTGGGTAACCCATTCCAGTGTCTCACCACCCTTACAGTAAATGCAGGACACACGTAATTTGGACTCAGACAGAGGGGGAGTGAGGCCCTTCTGACGTGTTTGGTGTTGTAACCCTACCCTTATCTATGTATAAATAGGCTCCAGCCATTCTGTACTCTTTTCTGAGATCCCTTCACAGGGAGCAGCTCCCTTGGCCTGTACTCATGTGTCCACCTATTTTTAAAGCCTCTTTTTTTCCCTGGATGTTAGGCTGAGTGGAGCTCCATCCTGCCAGACCTTTTGGGGTCTCCTCTTGGGAAGAGACTCCATTGAAATTGCTCTGTACACTCTCAGAGTAACCGTGTTGGCCTGTTTCTGCTCACAACTTTGGTCCTTTCCCAGCAGAAACCAGAACAGCCCCAGTGAGGTCAGTTCAGAGCTGAACAGGCATCAGCAGAGCAGCATCAGTCTCTGAGTGTCTCACTAGACATCTGTTCCGTTTCCAACTGGAAAATGTACCTTTTTGACAGTTACAACCTTTTCCTGAGGACTTTTGAGTCTTTCATATGTGTGGCAGCCACACCAGGTCATCCCTAATGCTATTCTCATCTCTCGGGCTTAGCACCACAAATCAGTGTGAATTTGTGAACAGAGCAACACCTCCCCAGGGTCTCACAGAATTCCTTCTGCCTAGCACCACTAGGTCAAGCAGATGTTTTAAAGCTCGTAGCTGCTCCTTCCCCATGTTAGTTTGGGGTATGGCATAGTGACCACCTCATATCCCCAGGCTGTGGTGTCAGGAAGGTGAGTGTGCATCCCTGAGGGGCTGTGCTCAGCCCCATCCTAGAGCTGTCCCTCCCATCAGCTCAGCAGCTGATGCAGGGCAGGCATTGCCAAGCTATCCTGCAGCAGTGCATAAGTCAGTCATTGCCTTCACCTCCCAAACCCAAAACATCACCCAAAGGAGAAGATCCCTTCATTGTCACCACCAGAACGTGCATCTCATGTGAACCCTGAGGACATGCACACCACTTACTGCTGCTAAACCCAACAGCTTCAACCATATGAACTAATACAATATAGCCAGTGCCTTGCAGTGTGGCAGGACATGACCTCCCCAAGTCACACATGTGCGCACAGACAGTTCAGGCATGATCTCTAACGTGCTTTCACAAGTCTGTAATGTCCCTTCTGGCTTGGTATAGCACCAGTTATGCTCTTTGCACAGAACAGCGCAGTGATGCACAAAGGAATGAGCTGGCTTGCTCAGGGTTAGAGAGCCAGTCGGTGCCAATAGCCCACGGCTGTCACCCTGGGGCCCCCAGCACCAGCCCCACAATTAATGATTAGTTGGCGCTGTGCTGGTAGCGGCGGCGGAGCCCCAAGTCTGAAATGCGGAGCCGCGCACAGCCTCCCGTTCCTGATTTGACAGCGCCACCTGGTGACGTGTCCTCGCTCCAGGGGCCGCTGCGGGGTGCGCCAGGGAGTCTGCACACTGCTGCGTGTTTTATCCCCATGCTGGCGACAGGGACTGCAGGCACAGCGACAGAAGGGGCCATGACGCTCAACATAATGCAACTGCGTTTTGTGAATGGCTGGAGCAAGGAAGCTCAGGCCTGAAAGGTTGGCAGAATCTGTCTGCAGCCAACCTTTTAGGCAAGCACAGTACACGATGGTGCCCAAAACCTGACACTACAGTATTACAGATACCCACCTGGGGAGCAGATTCCTCCTCAGTCCAGGGAAACAGGTCACTGCTGCTTCGAGAGACACATGGTTTGTTCTTTCTTTCTTTCTCCTCTTCTCACTGGAAGGTCTTCAAGATTGGGTCTCAGCAGCAGATCTGATGAAGCAGGACAGCTAATAAGAAATCTGTAGTTGCTGTGTCTGGGGCAGACATAGCAGGGTCTCATGTGAAATTGCCATCGCTACCTGAGCAGATGTCCTGGCAGCAGCCACACACAGTGCTGAGGTACTACCCAGAACCTGGTTTGAAGGCAGGAAGTGGAGATAGGGGAAGGGTTTAATTCCAGGACTTCCTAAATGTGTTGGCTGTGCTGAAGATTACAAAAGCAATATTTCCCTGAAGGGCAACAAAGAGGGAGCTCTGTGAGTCCTCAGTAATCCCACTGAGAACTCACTAGGTAACCATGGAATTCTGGAACACATCCCTGGGACACGGCATCATGACGGCCACTGGTGAGTTACCTTTGCTGAAGGCTTCAGCCCCTCTAAGCATGCCCCAAAGGGAACAGCAGGGAAAAAGCAGTGCTAGACTTCCAAAATGTGTGTTCTCCCTGTGACACATCTGTGCCTTCACTTAAGTGGACATTTTCAAGGACACCCACCCATCAGCAGGCTGATGCCAGCCCACCCCTCCTTTGCACCCAGATCTTTCAAACATGAGTAAAACTTCACAGGATAGCAGGAGGTGTTGGGTGATACTGACACACTGCCTTGATGTCCTGGGTGGAGGGGGTGGGTGTCTGCAGTGGTTGTCACTCTACCCAGAGGCACAACCTGCTCCTGGCCTGATGGCACCGGCTAATTTGGGGTGATTTGCTACAAAAACCTGAACAAGAGGACTCAGGGCACCAAGGCAGTGGGGGTGAAGCAGCAGCACCAGAGCACAGTTTCTCTGTTTGATAGCAGTTATGCCTGTGTCTGGATAAGGTGGCGGAGTACAGTTTGTCACCCCCACTGCAGCAGCTCCTTTCTCCTGTCCTACAGATGCTACTGCATTTGTGCCCATCCTCCATGAATCATGAACCTTTGCTATTCAGGAAGCTGCCATTTGAACTTTCCAGCTCCTGCATGCAGCTCAACCTGGTGCTTTCCAAAACCCTGTGTCACCCCCCCAGAGCAGATGGATGCACTAAGAACCAATTTTCAAGGACTGTCCCATGTCCAAATCCTCCTCTGTGTGCATACGACAAACCCATATTGTACATTCCCTAGAGCTGTCCCTGCCAAAACTCATCCTTGGGTTCATATTTATATCACACTTGGCAATACAAAGCCTGGTAACTTTCTCTTCTCCCACTTGTAGCAACCATAGCCTCCACGGACATGAGGCTTCTGCTGAGAGATGATGTTTTCGTCGACTTTTTCAACACATTTCTGAATCTTCCTGTAAGTCCACTCTGCACCATGAAGCCCTTTTGAACTCTTCTCATGTAAATTTCCAGCTTCTGTGGTGGTAAAGGCCCCAGGAAAATTGTGAATACACCACATTCAGGCTGGAAAATGAGAGAAAGCTAAGCACCTCAGCTTGGAGATAGAAGTCTGCAAGGGAAGGTCATGCCCTTCCCTGTAGTAAGAACTAACTAGAACAGCTGGGCTATGGGCTCCCATGCCACCCTCCATCTCTTTCAGATCTCTCCTTTCCTTTTGATGCAGGTTTTTGGCCAGACACCCATTTATATCAACAGTACAGGACAGTGGAACCTCTGGCCAGAGCTGCCGAGCCATCTGGTGAGAAAATGCCTCTGTGAGGAGGGAAGAAGGAGGAAGGGCAAAGAGTAGGAGAAGGAAAGAGCTGTCCTCTCATTACAAAGGCCACTCTCTGGCTTTCCTATTCATGCAGTGGGGGATTATTTCAGACGCAAGCATCATTTTGCCTTTAAGCCTTGGAAGAAGCACAAGCCATTTAAAATCCTGGTGCAGCTTATGGGGTCTGTAAAGTTCTCCATAAACACTGATAGCTGGAGTTGAGAGCATATGTGGTGGCAGAGAAGGACAACACAAACATCATCCCTTTGCACCCTGTATCCCTCCTGAATTCATCAGGAGTGAAGTCCCGTTGATTCCCAAACTGGCTCAGCCCTCTCCATGGACGTCCCACTTCCCCACAGCCATAAGCACCATCTGCAGTGCTCAGATCCCATAGCAAAAGGGAACCTGCTCCTCTTGATGCTGCTGGAGAGCTGCCGTGCCTTCTTGTCTGGGCTCTGGGAAGGTGGGCAGGCTGCATGCAGCCCAAAGTCTCCCTGGTCTGCAGGCAGAGCTCATGGAGATGAGGGCAGGGACTACAGCTAGAGTATTCCCATTCTTTCTCAGCAGGAAGATGGCTTGTATCACTCACCATCTAACAACAGGGTACCTTCCCCTGCCTCCTTCTGCCATAGCAGCAGCCCTTTACTTACCATAATCTCCAGGCAAGAGACAGCTCCTTGCTCACAGCCTAATCCTCTCCTTGGGTGTGGGGATTGCAATACAGGATCCCAGCCCCGCGGCTTTACTGGCTTGGCTGGAAAAGCACCGGCTGCCTCACTTCTGCAAATCCAGCCTTTGCCTCCACCTCGTCCTCTGCCAGAAGCTCCTGGGTTTCATTCGATCGGGGGAAGCAGGTGAGTCATCATGGCACAGAGGAAATCGGATTGGCTTCACCACAGTTGGGCTTCCTCTCACTGGGGCTGTCACCACCTGGTGCCTGCCCAGCGGGTCCTGCCTCTGCTCTGGGTTAAAAAGCCATTGCAGGGCTCAGGGTTTCCACAGGATGAATGGGGCTTTACCCTGCAGCCCTGTTAGTACTGGCTCTCTTCTGTGAGGTTGAACTGAGATATCTGCTTAGCAGGGTTTCCCATGCAGTTCATGTGTGGAGGAAGGCTGGAGAGCATGGGAATGGGAAACTGAGGTGCTGACATTTCAGGTTTGCTGCTGTGGGGGTGCCCAGGGCTCTCACAGTGTATTGCAATACACTTCTTGTCTGATGCATGCTGCACTGTGAAAACAGGCCTGTGCCATGGTTTGTCTTACCAGTAGCAAGTCTGATTGTGCTCAGTTTACCCCTAAAATGAGCTACCTCAGCCCAGCCAATTACTTTGCCAGCTTACATGTCAACACAAGGGAAGGCCACTGGAAAGCAAGCTATGGCAGCAGGTATGCAGATTTTCATTTGAAAAAAACCAAGTAAGTCATCGAAGCTTGCTCGTGTGCTGTTTCTGAATGCATTGCTGCTTCTTCTCCAGTTGGGTAGAACATCAAGCTGAAGAAAGTTGAGAGCAAGCCCCAGACTCAAGCAAAAAAGATGGATGTTTGCAAGGGGAAGAGGCATGATAACTGGACAGACTATCACTAACATAAGCAGGTTGCCCTTGCAAACATCACACAGGCACCCCCACAACCTATCTGAAACTCACATTTCAGTGCGATTTGCTGGTATCCTCCTTCACAGCACTGCTGCCCTACAGCAGCCTCTGTTAGGGAGGCCCTCTGGGGGGTGCTGATGGGACCTGAAGGGCTTCCTTGGACACTGCTTCTTTCTTTGCATGCAATCCCTGATGCCGTGCTCTGCACTCTCTCTTACAGCAAAACTGCTAAACTGGCAAAGCACTGACTGGTGGCTACTGGAAAAGTGCATCAGCGGGAGCCAGGCCATGTGGCACTTTCAGGCCTTCATCCAAGGAATGGCAGGTATGCTCCACAACCCCTCCCCACGAAGCTGTTGGCAAGCTGGCCAGTGGGACCCAGGCACAGAGCTGGGGGCATGGGTAAGGACCAGTGGGACAGGGGACACTGCAAACCCCGGTAAAGCTGTTGAAGATGTGCCAGCAAGAGAGCTCCAGCATGGGCTGTGGACACTAGGGAAATATAAAGATGGTGCTTCGCTACACTGTTGCCTTGTGTCATCCAGGCAGTCTTTCCTTCTTTCTGTTTTTAAAAGATACAAGCTGCTTCACTCATCAGTGGAGCTTTCAGAGACGCCCTCCAAATCCTGTCCCTTATCTGATCTGTAGGGGAAGAACTGATCAGCTTCTGGCTCACCACTGAAAGGCTCCTGGGGCTTGATGAATCAGACAAAAGGCAGAGGGATCTCTACCTGTCCTTGCTCCACAGGCTGAAAGCCACTCACCTGCGTGAAGGCTCCAGTGTCATCACTCTCTGCAGGACCATCACTGGTATGAAGCATGGGAGCTGGGAATGAGCAGTGCCCTTCCAGAGAGATGACCTTTCCTGGATGCTCCCATGGAGATGGGATACCATCACCAGTTTTCTTTGGCTGGAGAGTGGTCTGAATGGAGCCATCTCTCCATCATAATCCCCTGTATCTATTTCAGGATCACTGCTGAAAGCCAGGCACACTCAGTGCATCAGCACCAGGAGAGAGATCCTAAGCAAGATGCAGGAACAGGTCCTTTTTACGATTCAGAGTTACTGGCTCCCTAAATTCTTCATCCACTGCAAGATGGGCATGAAGGAAGATAAATTGTGCTGGCCTTTGCTGCAGAAATATCAGGAGCGTTTATTATGGGCCAAATCAGAGGAGCCCTCAGGCTTTTCAGAAAATCTCTTCACAATGCATATTAAAAGGAGTCAGGGTTTGTCAGGGCCCTACTGCAGCAAGAAAGCCAAATTGGAGATCTGGGCTCTAGTCAGGGAAGTAAGAGACATCCAAGAAATGAAGATGCCCAGTTTTCAGGTGCAACCAGAAAGGCAACCAGGGCCAGCTGGGAGCACAAAGGAATCCTCTCTGGATAAGAATGCTTTGGAATCAGTTCCACAGCAGTCAGAGCATCCTGCAAACCTTGCCTTTGGAGGCAAAGGAGGAGCAACCTGTCACAAACAACCTAACGCAGAGCAGGTTCATCACCTGAAAGACCTTAGCAAAGAGAAAGTCCTCTCTAACCTGTGTTCCTCTGCACCTGTTGCCCAGCTGCCATCCCTGGAAAAGCCAGTCAAGACCTTGGGTCTTCTTCCCTGGGCCCTTAGCGCTGATACCTGTGCAGGACGGCCCTTCAGGGATTTCTTGAAGTGCCAGGACAGGCCCATGGAGACTTTTCTCCTGGACCTGTGGCATGACCTGGAGGAATTTCTGTCTGCAGTGCTGGACCCCAGCAGAGAAAATAATTTCTTCCTGCGTCATTTGACTGGGGAGAAGATATGCAAGACCTACCTGGAGGAGGACACCATTCAGCAACTTCCCTTGGAAACCAGGACCCTCAGGAGGTTGAGGAACCATCTGATGTCTGGAGAATTCTCCCCCTGGATATTCAGAGCCCAGGAGGAGATTTGCAAGGTACAGAGCAGTGCTGGCAGTGGTCAGGCTGGGAGGGAGAACAGGTGTTGGCACCCCTGGGCTGGTGTGAGGGCTCTGGGCATTTGTAAGAATAGAAGTATTTGAGAAAAGAAAAAAAAAGATTAGGAAAGTGATTTGGAGAAAACTCCAGGAACTTGCCAACAAAGTTTTAAGTTGACAAGCAGGTATTCTTTATTATGGCTCCAGGAGACACAGGGGATGGCTCCTCCAAGCATGTCTCTGCCAGGCATCAACCAGACTGCGATTATATTGTCCTTAAACATACATATTCATCAGATTATGTACATTTCATCATAATTCTTAGAGAATGCTTCCTGTTTGCCTACAAAAATGTAGTAGTGGGCCTTTGGACCCCTGGTGGTTATTTCTTCATCACTTTGTTTTAGGATCCTTATCTTATCAGTAGCCACCAGGTGGTTCTGGCAAAGCTTATCTCAGTGATTTCCATTTTCTCAAAGCCTAACATTCTTGAGATTCCTTCATTTACAATCCCATTGTTCAATCAACCCCACTCTTCACTNCCTTATCTTATCAGTAGCCACCAGGTGGTTCTGGCAAAGCTTATCTCAGTGATTTCCATTTTCTCAAAGCCTAACATTCTTGAGATTACTTCATTTACAACCCCATTGTTCAACCCTACTCTTCAGTAGGAAAAAACTTACAGACACAAGCCACCTTGCACTAGAACCAGCGAGCAAGATGCTGGAGGTCAGTGGAAAGGAGCATCTTCACTGGCTTGCTGGGCAGTACAGCAGAGATGAGCAAGTCATTTAGCAGCTGGTGACCTTAGCTGTTAGATGGATACACTAAAGGACAGGGGGATGGCAGGGCAGAGGCCATCCTTTCACATCTGTGTTAGTGGTTCCAGCACAACACAAGTAAAACACATTTAAAACCCAAGCCCTTCTGGGCAGCCTCTGAGCAGCCCAATGGACCCCTCTGGATGTACAGCTCCTGGCTGAGCTGTTCTGGGTATCTAAGTGAGGTGTAGCCTGCCCACAGTGTCACCACTGCAACTCAGGGTACAGTAGGCAATTGCTGCTGGAGCACTGACTGAGGATAGCCCACCTTTGCTTCTCCACAGGTGCTCTACAGCTTCTATGAGGAATTTCTGGCTGATGATGACAGGACATTCCTTCAGTATATGGTAAAGGTGATGCACAGGGGACATGGGCACCCTCATGGGGTGAGCAGGCACCAGTGGGGATATGAAAAGTGGGAGAGAGGGAAGGAGGAGAAGCCAAGAATAAGCTGCAGTGGTCTAGCACCATACAGTGTCTTTACTGCAACTGGACTGTTACAGGGTGATAAAGCAAAACCTGCCTTGCCCAGGCTGCCTGGAGCAGTGATTACTCAGCTTTTCCACAACAGTATCCTGTAAATCAACAGCACTTCAGGCACACCCTGCAAAAGCTGCTCTGAGGTGGACCATGACCTGGCCCAGAAGCAGGGAGAAACTTAAATGCAGTCTTTCAGGATAGGCAGGGGTGAGAGCAGCAGCAGGCAATGCACTTTGATTTTCACTTCTGGGAATTAACTCTTCCCCTTTTTTTCTTGCCCACAGCAAATACTGCTATTAACGTGAGTCATGCAAATACACATGCATATGCCCCTGTTCACACACAAGTGCCTGGCCAACAGTCTGGGGGAAGAAGTCATGCAGCTTGTTAACCTGTGATTCAACTACATTCAAGTTTTCCACATTCTTTTTTCCACTGTGTAAAGGGATGATTTAAGAAAGCAGTCACACAAGAACTCATCTTTGTGGAATATTACCCCTCCTGACAGTGGAAATCCTACTAATACCTCATGTTTATTAACAGCCTAAATACCAGCCTTACACCCATAAGCTTCCTTGCAGACAGAAACCCACAAGCATCCTACCTGCTTGGGTCCCTGCTTGCAGGCAATCTTGCTCACTGCAGCCAGTGCTCTTCAAACTATTAGACCTTTCACCAAACTGCAACATAAAATCAGCAGATGATCCTGGAAATGGTAAGGAGAGGCTGTCAGGGCTAGTGCCCCCAAAGACCTGGCTTGCAGAGATGCCAGTGTCTCAGTCAGCAAGAGCTGAGCATTTTGGAAGTTAGCTGGCAGCTCCTGACCCTAATTCATTAAATGCTCTTGGTTATAAATTAATCAGCTGCCCAGGTTTTTAAGCAGCTCTTGTCAAGGAAATCACTGCTCAGAGCACAGGGCTGGTCTGGGGGTGCAATTAGCACTTCAGCAGGTGTCAAGGCCATGCTCTCTGCAGGCACTATTCCCTAAGCCAAGCTCCTCCTGGGCACCACCACAGTGATGTCAGGGATACTGCTCAGGGGTTTAGCAAGGTTATTTTTGGTGCTTGCTCTCAGCTGCATGTAACTTGGTCAAAAACCAGCCACTCTGACCTTGCTGCTTGGTGAGTCATGCAAACTGCTTACCAGTGGGGAGGGCCAAAACCTGCAGGAGGGTCGCAGTGGTGGGCAATGGAGGCACTCACATGGCACTGGCCAGAGCCAGCCCCAGGCACAGCAGCCAAACAAAAAGGCAGATGAGGTTATCTGTCTGCCCAGGGTTGCTTTCAGCCCTCCTGGGTGGACACTGATCTCTTCAAGAAAGCTGCTGCCTTGACAGTCAAGCTGTTGTCTGGACTACCTGGAGGACCTACTGCATGTCCCCAGTATGACCCAGTTGCAGACAGATGTGAGCCAGCTTTAAGCAGCTGCACAGATATGGTTAAGATCTATGCTGAACTCCGAAGAGTTTAAAGCTAGAGCAGAGATCTAACTTAGGTAGCTTTGTACTCTAAAGCACAGTAAACCATGCAGCTAGCCCATGAGGCACAGTGCAGGAGCAGCTCCTCAGGTGGGGTATGTCCTCTGTGTAATCAGCCTCTGCTCTTCTCCCTGTAGTCTCTGCAGAGCAATGTCCCGATGCCCAAGATGCAAGACCACACTGTTGGGAAAGAAGAATGTTTCCTCCTATCCCAGCGGATAAACCAGTCCTTGAAGCTGAGCCAGGCCTTGCATGGCACAAGGAATTTGGAAGGTCTCTCCTCCAAGCACTGGCAATTAATTGCCACTCGGGACCTCCGGAATGGGGGCTCCATCCAGGCAGAGATGGAACCTCTCCTGTGCAATACCAGTAAGAGGGGGCTCTGAATTTCTGCTGTGGCTCATGTTGACTCAAGCTGATAAAGCATACTTTGTGCACCCATGATGACCAATGCCTGTAGCACACAGATGCATTACTGTATTGCCGACTGGGCATGGACATCACGGAGCCATTTGGGACAGAGTATATGAGAACTGTCAGGTGTAATCCAAGCTTTGGCAGTGACCTATGAGCCAAATTCCCTCCTGCCAGTACCACAGGTACCAAATACTACATCCCTGCTCTAGCCTGTGTCACCTGATCAAATGAAATCTGCAGCAAAGCAACTGAAATCCAAAGCCACAGACAGCCATTGTCACCCCATTTCCAGATCTTTACACTCTCCCGTGGACATGCTAGTGTCACACATCAGTTTTGTCTTCTCAAGTTATCTTTCAGGAATGACATCAAGTGACATCACTGAGGGTGTAGCAACCCTTAGTTAGTTTGTGGGGCCTCAGTCATACCTGAGAAATGCAGTGTCACAGATAGATCATAGGAACAAGGCACACAGGGGGAAAGAAAAAGTGACTAACAATCACAATACATCACTAAAAACAAGTTCTGAAGGGCTGTTAAAGCCAGAAGGAATGAACACAGGATCTTTCCCCTCTTCTCTATCTGATGCAGACTCCCAGAAGATGATGTCAAATGAGCTGGCTGTTCAGAAACCTTCACTGACTTTGGATAGCCCAAGCAAGGAAAATGATCTTTTAAGTCTCAAAAGCCCATCAGTTGGTCAGTCCAGCCTGAGCAGGCTGGTAGCAGGGTGAACTCCAACCATTATGCCCTTGCAGGTGCTCCAGCATACCCTTAGGGGAGTGGACAAGCAGGGGTCTTCCCTGCTTGTATTCCATCATCTAGTAGAACATCTCTGGAAGGAGAGGCCTAGCCGCCCTTGAAAGGCATGTGTTTTGAGTGTTAATCCAGCCAGAGAAAGTGAGAGGGCTTCTCTGAAGCAGATACTGAGGAGGTCAAACCATGCGAGGTAAAGGGTCCCACAATACCCAGTGTCTCCTGCACTGGGTTCAGCATGCAGACAACAGCATCATGGCTCTGGGGTTCTTTGCCCTGTGGCCAGTTGTGAGCAGGCTCTGGCTGTCATTTGAGGAAGGGGCCAACCCTGTTCTGTTCGCACAATTGTTGAACACAAGAGCAAAAAGAAGAGGACTTTTCCTGTGAGAAAAAAACAAATCAAACATAATGAAGTCTGCTTCTGCTGTAGTAGATAACCCATCTAGAAGATGTAGGTCTGGCACCCTGCAGCACAGGGCTTTGCTGGTTTTTACTACTTCCACTCTTTCAGGAAGCAGATTTTTCCCAGTGCTTTCTTGTAGTGTCGCTGCTCCCTTGTTTCCTCATTGGACCTTCTCAGATGTAGGCACAAGTGGCCCATGGGTCTGAACTGTAGCTACCAAGGAAAGAAGAAAACCATTTTAAAGCCAGCCCATGCACACTATAGTTCAGATTTATTTCTCTCATCTTGTGCCTGCCTGCCTCATGCAATTCATCCTCAATCATACCCTGGCATGCCACCTGTACTACAGCTGGGCAGCGATCCGATTCCCAGAAAAATCACTTAGAATCATCCTGTGACCACACTTAAATCTTCATACTCACTGACCACATGAATGTCCACATAGCTCATGTTTCACCTCCTAGGAATACTCCAGGCATGAGTCCTTGCAGTTCCACACTGGGATATAAATGGTAACCAGGACACAAGTCCCAAGTAGGAGCAGCTCTTATTGTTACTTGTGAAAGTCAGTCTCAGGAGCCATACTTAAAGCAAATACATGGCCCAATCCACTGAACTTCAAAGGAGGCCTTTCTAACCTCATAAATGACCTGAAATCCCAGCCCACTCTGAGCTCTGGTTTTCCAAAGCTCTGCCGAATCTTTTCAGTGTCGCCATCCTCTGGCTTTGCATCTATCGATAATCTCCCAATGTACCAGCTGCAAAAGGTGAAGGCTTTCCACTCCAGAACACCCCGTTCATGGCCAAATGCATGAAACCCTCTGCCATTCAGAGGCAAACTGTTGTTCATTCTCAGTAAGAGAGAGAAGATCACAGGCTCCTCCCACTAGACCTTCCAGGTGCCCCCTCCTTACCTTCCTCCCTCCCCTGGTCTCTGTGGGGCGGCTCAGTTCATTTGCAGATTCTGAGGTCTCCATCACAGTCCCAAAGTCCTGCCTTCTCCTTGACTCCCTGAAGCCTCAGCCTCCTCTTAAGGCTGAGACCAGTTCCTTTGAATATATGGCAAGCAAAGCTGTTCAACAGATGCACCTGCAGCAGAAAAGAATCAGCTTGTCAGAAGAATTTCCTCCCTGGATTTCCAGTGGTTCAGTGGATGATGACCTTTAAAGTCTTTTCAAACCTAAACCATTCTATGGGTAAGACAGACAAGGGAGGCTGTACTCTACTGCTACCTTTGCTGCTCCACACCTGTCCTTAGGCTTGTTCTAATGCAGAAATGTCCAGACCTGGGGTTTTGGTGTCCCACAGGGTGCACCTTATAAGAGCCAAAGTTTTTTCCTTCACACAGCCATGAGGATGCATGTGGTGCAGGCCTATTGGAAAATGAAGCATCTTTGAAATAATTCCTTCCCAGCAGATTCAGTCAAAATTTCCCAGTGGGTTTTTAGAAGTTTCTTTCAGGAATAGGGAAGTGGGTGCAGAGACTTCGTGAGCAAAGAACTGTTGCATAACTCTTGTTTGCATTGATAACAGTTCTCACACCCCCCCCTAAAATAGAAACAAAGCAACTAATCCTCTGGGTTGCAAGTCAAATGAGAGTAAGAAAAGGAGAAGAACCCTGCAGCCACACACCAGGCTCAGTGGCATTACACAGAGAATGCTCTGAGCACCCTAAATGGAAAATAAGCTTCATCAGGATTTGAGGTGACACTCACTGGGAAAGAGAAAGATACTTTTCCTTCCTTGTGCACTTGTTTAGTTCCAGTATACTGAGTAACTCTAAACTGAAAAACACAAAGAAAGTGGTGCTAAGCGCTGTCAGTCTGCCTGACAACCCATCTCCTTGACTGAATATTCATTTGGAAATTGTCTAATTGATTTTTGATTAAAGGGGAAACCAAAATAGGCACATACTAATTTTGCTTTGACGGTCGAGTGGGTGTCATCAAGCTGTTGTTCAGCTCCCTGTCATTTATTGCTGTCAAGTTCTGGTTAAAAATCAGGTTTATACAATTTTGATACCTATAGGCAGGTGCTTGGGCGACTGCTTAACAGCCAAGCTGTGGTAAAACCCCTGTGCTCGCGTCCTCCAAGACTGCCAAGCCACATCGATTAACTTAAACAACCCCAAAACCTTAGGTATTGGATAATATGCAGTGTTCAGCTTGAGTCTCCACTTTACAGAGTCTCACTGCAATTCTAGGGCCTTCTCAAACATAGTTGTTTTAATTGCCCGCAGAAAAAGCAAACAAAACTTAACCCATCACAGATCTATTCTCAGCTAGCAGTAAGCCAGAAGTACCATGTTACACAGGAGATGCGTACATCTGGTACAAAGACACGTTTGCCAAGGTTTTCAGGAAACCAGTGGGGAGAGAGCCATTTAATCAGTACACACAGTTTCCATCCCTGCTGCTGCCTGAGCAATGCAGCCCATACTGAGCTCATAGAGCTCCACTAAGATACTGCTCTGGAGAGACAGTCATGGATGTGTAAAAAAGACTGAATTTTCTCACATGGACATTAATCCTGCAATGACTGTCACTGGGAGAATTTTCCCGGAGCCACAGCTTCTTGCAGCACCTCTCAGGAACAAATAACCAGAGTCAGGCAGATAAAATCACTCAGCTCGAGTGATGTGTCTTGGGAATATATGCATGATCTCTCAGACCTGTCTCATTTCCCCTGCCCTAGCCTGCATGGCTGGCATATTCATGCTGGTGGAGTAGGAAGGGTAGATACCATCGGGCAGATCTGCAGCTGCAGGGTGCAGCACAGGCTGCCTCCTGCTCTGCATCACCTGTCAGCCCACAGGCAGCCCTGGCTGCAGCAGCCTGTCAGAGGAGCAAACCAAACCAGCATGCAACCCAAAAATAGCTGCAGGTTCTGAATGCACTAATGCCCGTGGCACCTTTTGCTTGGAACACTTTACTGCACCTTATCATATTTTCACCAATGACCTTTATCTGGGGTTCTTGCTTTTCTGGCCTTTAGATAAAAAGCTTGCTTTTCAGCTGAGAAATATGGTTATGTTGTCTCTTAAAGGCACCAAAATCGTTAGGGAAAATACCTGCACCTCCAGAGAAAACCTCCTATCGTCCACACCTTGCTTTTTGCTGACTTTGAGGGTTGCTGCTTTGTGCAGCTGCAGTGTATGCCCGACTGGGAAGGTGGCAGACTTAAATCCATCTCTGTCACCAGGCGTCACTGTGGTGCTGTGCCTTTACGCAGAGCGGAGGGGCCGGTCCTCCTGCGGTTAGGCATACTACCTGCACCCCACTTCATGAGCAAGAGCGTGGAGCTCCTCATGAGAGAAGCTGCCCACACCGGCACAAAGCTGGGAGCACATCTGTGCGCAGGGGCAGCTGTGCAAATGTGTGTCCCCATTTTTCCAAGTGCCATTTCCTTGTAAGCCTCCCATCTGCCCCCCAGGACCTCCCAAAACTGCAACAGAGCTAGGGTGGGAAGTATCATCCCTGCCCTACAGCCCCCAAACTGCTCCACAATCAAGATTTGGGTAACCCAAGTGCTTGCTCAGCCACCCTTCTTTAACCTTTGTATAAGCCCCATAGGATTCAAAGAAGCATCCTGGTGTCCTCCCTCATTTGCTGTCAGAGTGCTTGCCACACAGTGCTGCTTCATCTCTTCTCCCTGACCAGGCAATCATGCCATCATTATCTTATCGCTCACAAAAGGCATCCAGATCCTGCTGCCACAGCCCCAGATGACAATGGAACAACAGAAGGAGCAAAAAGGTGTTGAAAGGAGTACTTCTGCTCTCAAGGAGCTGGGGTTTAGGGCTTCCTGCACTGATCCATGATAGGAAGTTTGCACTTGCTGTTTTCCCCAGATTTAGATTAAAGTCTTGAGAAAAGGTTCTAACTTCAGAGCAGGTAAGGTGGTCACAGAAGCATTCTACCTCCCCCAGACCACACCAGCATGAGCACCTGGAGCAGCAGAGCCACGACTCCCCTTAAAACCTAAAGGCCAACTGGGTGGGTCGCTGCAGTATGCTGGTCACCCCCACCATGTCCAGTAACACTCACAGAAAATGCCCAGTTCCTGCACCTCTCCATACCTTGAGCACCTTCCCAGGAGCACACAGTCATGTGTTTCATCTCTGATCACCTGCACCCTGCCTCCATCAGCAGTTGCATCATGAACACTCAAGCAACATCTCTCCCTTCCCTGCAGGCATCAGGGGAAGGACAGATCTTCAAGGAAGAGCAGAACTCCCAACATAATGTGCACACTGAGCAGAACAGGGGCATGCTCCAAGAAAGCTCTGCACAGCCCAATCACACTGCATAATTTGCACTTAATCAGCAGTAAGACCTAAAAATAAAGTAATTCACAGCATCCTCCAGCTTGCCTGGTAACAGCACAGCAGCTTATACCTCTGGAACTACACCAGGGACATGCCACAGCACGTATTTCCACCCGAGCTGATACCCTTGTCCACGCAACAGTCTCCTTCCTTACATGTACCTGTAAAAGTCTGCATTGCATACAGCTGAGACCCACCAACAGTGCAAATAAATCACATTGGGCCTAAACACACCACTACCTTTGAGGTCGTTCCCAATCTGGAAGGTGCTTAAAGCCAAAAAAGCAGTCACAATAAATACTTTGCCAAAGAAAGGGGCTCCTCAAAGACCACCCACCCCTAGAAGCTGCTCCAGCCCTGCTATGCAGGGAGCCACAATTCCCACAGGAGACTGAGACTGGTCTGCATGGCTCACAACCTCATCTCAGCTCTTCACTCTTAAATACCTCCTGTGGGTGGCAATGCTAAGAGAGCCCACCTGGCTTACTACTCAGCTGTCCCTGGGTGGTGAGATGGTACCTGCCTTGCCACAGCCTTTCTGATTTTCCAATCAAAATCAGCTCATGCCTGACTCAAGGCCTCAGAATGTCTTTTTTTAAAAGCTAGTATGTTTACAAAGCACTAACCAAATCATAGCATATTCATTTTCCCCAGGTGAAACTGAGTCAGAGTGGCTTTGCCTAGTCACCAGGAAGCTGCAGAAATCCCAAACGTTCTTTGTACCTCATGAAGAAAAGACCATGATCTTTATCACACCTTGCCTCTGACAGCTCCCTAGCAAGCTCCCAGCTTTGTAATTTTGAGCTATTTTTAGCCACTTTTTAACCCTTGGATCCTAGAAGACTGCATCCTGGGAATAACACAGGCATATTTAAGGCAGATAATGACATGTTCCGTATTTGTGAGTTATGATTATCAACACTTTGCTTCTGGAGGATCAGAAAACCTGAACAAATCTAAGCAGATTTCTATAAATGAAGGACTTAGGAAGCTGATGCCACTATTACAACCTAAACAGATTGTCAAAATTGCCTTTGCAGTGTAACTTGATTTTGCTCCAAAACCCTTCAGTCCCAAAAGCTAGCTGCATTTTTATGTGCTTTTTACTAACACTTCAGGCTCTGCAGCTTGAGCCCAGCTGAGCCCACTCCCTAGAAGGCTTCACAGATGTGCCTGAAGCTCAACACAGCAAAACCACAGCCAAAATGATCTTCACTCCACTGCATCTGCAGGCTGGGTTTTTTTTTACCAGTGTAGCAGATGAAACACATTGACCTGGGACCATGCCTGTGCACAAGCGTGTTCTCAGCACAAAAGTGACAGGATGGGGAGCACCTGACCCCATCACATGGGGTTAAGCCAGCAGCCCTGCAGGAGCAGAAGAAAAAGGCAGAGGCACAGCAAATAGACAATGTATAGGCATGACAGCAGGAGAATAAGCATGTAGGGCCAGATCAGCATGCCCTTGGGCACCATGCATAGTCTGCAAGCCTGCCTGTAAAAGGCAAAGGCAGGCAGCACCTCACAGGTGGGCACTGATGCTGGGAGCAATCAGCATATCAAGCAGCATTAACTGCTGCAGCTGACTCTGCCCCAAGCTCCCCAGGACACCTTTATCCCCAGGCTGCACTCTCAGACACTGCCATACTACCCAGTTTCAATACTGTCCAGCTGACCTTGCCACTGGATTTCCATCCTGCCTGGCCTCTAACTGAGCACTCACACATCCTCTTTGATCCTGCAAGGAGGAGAGGCAGCCTTGCAAAGCCTGGTGCTCTCCCCAGCACTGGTCCCAGTCCCGCATGCCCCCCTCTTCATGTGGGCTGACACTCTGTGAGCAAGAAGCTTTGCAGATACTGTTCATGGATCAAATTTCCCCTTTGACAGCAGCCTCCCGGCACACCTCTGGCTTCTCAGAAAGCAGGACGCAGCCCTGCAGACCACACAAGCCTTTCCTGGACATTCTTCCCAGCGGCCTGATTTTCCCAGAGAGACAGGTCACAGCTTCCATGGGTTTGATCATTGCTCTGGTTTGGACATCCTTGACAGCTCTCCGCTTTCAGGAAGGCTTTTCCACAGCCTTTTAAGGTTGCCAAGCCACAGCCCTTTAGCAAAACAGCAGAGCAATGCAAGAAGATGCAAAGGTCAAAGCAAGCCATAAATATGGGGCTTTACAACAGGCTGAAGGAGCCCAGCCCATTGCCTCACCTCTCCTTACGCAAGAGCAGAAACATGCTGCTGTGGCACTGAGCCACATATGCATGGTGACATGGTGCTCCATATAGTATCCCTGCTCCCAGTGCTGCCGAGACCTGGACATACATCTCTATGTGTCCTCCTGCTTTCTGACCATGAGAAGAGACAATGAGCAATTAAAAATGAGCAAGGAGGAATGGAAAAGATAAAAATATTGACATAAGAGGAGCCAATATTCTCCTGTTGCATTTTCTCTATTGGCATCTCATCAGTGGCACAGTCAAGCTCTCTTGTTACATTCACGTATTTTTGAAAAGGTTCCCAAGACCATCAGAAGGACTTTTTGTTCTGAGCCAGCACTACTGATGCAGGCTGGCACATGGACCTTACCAGCCATGAGCATATATATGGCAGCCTGCAACCCAATTCATGCACAGCAATGCCTCCTAGTTTGCAGGTAAATACATCTATAATCATACACAGCTAAAACAGATGTGTAGGCTCAATGATACATTCTGGGCAGCCATTCATTTGTAGAGGAGATGGGTCAAACACATCCACTCCCAGAGTTTTACATGTATGCAAACACACACATGCAAGCATTGATGCTAATCTTCACATCTCATCCATGAAATCCTCACCCTCACTCCACAAAAACAATGCAAAACAAGAAACAGCTTGCTTCTGAGGACAGAAGATCCTTTCCCATCAAATACCTATATAGGCCAGAAGCAATTCATCTGAACAGTGACAAAACCATCCACCACCTTACCTAAGCAATCAAAAGGCACCTCCACAGTGAGGCCAAAAAATCCCAGCCTTTTGAGCATTTTACAGTGCTGCAGACTATCTCTTTCTGTGCAGAGGGGATGCAAAAACCTCAATCATAAATGAGTGTACAGTCAGTTTTCCAGGCAAGTTTATTCCAAATTTGGTTCTCCACAGGCTAATTGAAAGAATTACAATCTCAGTTTGAACAAAATTAAAAATCTTTTCAACAGCTGAGAAATATTTCCATCCGCAACATGTAATCATTGTGAAAATCAGAGTATTAGTGGAGAAACAAGCAAGCCCTTGGACAATCAGACACACATTGCATGCTGTAGGATTTCAGAAATGGGTTTGTGCTACAGGCCTCCAATACCAGACCTCTGAGCTGGCTGCATGCTGTGGCTGTATGGGCACCAGCGCTGGCAAGTGAGCCAAGTCTGGCAGGACAGCAATACCCCAACAGTGGCACTGGTTTGGAGACAGGAAGTGCTGAAGCCTTGCAGATGCCGCCTGCCACAACAGAGCTTGTCCTTCCCAGGAGGAACCGGTCCCTGCAGTCCCTTTGATGTCAGTGACCTTCTTCAGCTGAGTCAGGAACAGTAGCAGTTTTGTGGAATTGTGCTCCTTCCACCCATTCCTTGTGGAAACATCTCCTGTGCTCCTCAAAAGAAGTCCTTCTGGTTCCAGCAGGCTGGCCTTAGTGTGCCTTTCACAGATCAGACGAATAATGAGCCACTGCCTAGGCATCTTATTTTCTGGCTGCTGTGTTTCAGAAAGACTGAAAAGAGAGAATTCTTGTCTTTCTAGCAGCTCATTAGTACAAGCTGTAGGGAATATTTGCCCTAGCAAGGAGCTTGAACTCTTTTTCCTTTAGCAGAGTCCAGCATCATCTGGCAATGCCTGAGCTCTTGCCTCCCAGACATACCAGGTTTATGGGGCCTGTCCCACATCTTCCTGCTCTCCGTAAGTATCAGGGCCTTGATCTATACCTCACAGATGCAGATAAGCCCAGAGGGATGGAGTAGTCAAGGAGGACCTGGGTTGGCACTCAACTTGGTTCCTCTCCAAAGCCTGTTACACCAAACACTTCCAAAGCATCTTCAGTTTCTCAGCTTAAGTCCTCCATGCTCTGTCCCTGCATCTGCTCTCTCCCATCTCCTTACCCACTTTCTTCAACTCTTTTGCAGACGAAGAAATAGGGCATAAAATGAGGCAGTGATGGTGGGATTGGACATGGGACAGGAAGCAATGACATCCTACAGAAAAGGGTACTGACTGTCTGCAAAGTGACTGTATTCAGGATTCTGGCGTAAACTGTTGTACACATAAATGGTAAGTGCTGGAAAAAGCTTCAAGAAATATTCAGCATGGTCTCCTATTTTGTTGCTGATCCTGAAAGAGAACAAACCCAAAAAGGATTTTTAAAGCTTGCCTAAAGACTCAAATATCCAGGATACCCTGGTTCCTCCCCTTGCAGAGAAAACAAAAACACACACAAAAAAAAACCCAAAACTAAAAACTCACCAACCCAAACCCCCACAACATTCCAGAGGCTTTCTGATAACACAGGAAGGTTTCCTATAAATACTTGAGCTGCAACCTTTTCCATACCTTCCCTATGCTACCTCCTCAATCCATTTTTTCACTATTTCTCCAGCACCTCCATCTGCCTAATCCTAACCATATCTTCACTGAAGAGCAGTGCTGACTACCAGCCTCAGTGAAATCATCACTAGGAGCAAACACCACCTCTAACCTCACGCGTAACCCATGACTATAGAGGGTTGGAGACCAGCACCTTTTTAGGAGTCAAGACCTCCTAACAGGATCTTCTAACAGGACCTGTGCTGTTATGTGATCCATATCACAATGCACTTCAGCACAAGTAAACATCAGCACTTTGGAAATACTAGCAAGGTAGATAAGGCAGCTTTTCAAAGGTATAAAGGAAAATACAAATATTTAAGAGGAATCTAAAATCCTTTCTGGAGTTATGGCAAGAAACACCAGCCTGCAGCAAAAATAACAGCCCAGATGACATGTTCATAGTGTCCTCTGCTGCAGAGCCATGACCTGCCTTAGTTGTCACAAACACCTCTCCACCCCAGAGCCTGCTTTGCAAAGGCTAAGGTGCAAAGGGAGTGCCATCAGCTCTCTGAAGCTGCTGCCATCCCTCTGGAACATAAGGCTTTGGTTGAGGATGTTCATCTGTGGGAGATGATCTAAATTCCTTTTCTTACCCTCTGGAAGGTGATATTGAGGATTGACTCCAGATGGCTTGCAGCCGTGACATACAATCTTTCACACACTATTGTGCTGCCAGAACAGATAACCCCTCTAAATGAGATAAGCTTTGATGGACTTTCTCCCACATCCCAGTTGTGTTCTCCTTTCTGGAAAACCATATGAAGATTTTTTTTCTCAAACTCACTGAGATTTCCAGATACCCAGATGCTCCCTGCAATGCAACTGTTGCAGGGGCAAGGATGTGAACGTGTACCTGATATCTGGATGTTCATCCAGGTTTCTGATGAACCTCAGTAGGTCAGTGACGTTGTTGCTATATTTGAATGATCTTCCTTTCTTGGGATTTTCCATGATGTTCAGAACATCTCTGTTAATCTGAAAAAAAAAAAGCACATAGATGATTCTCTGCCTTTCACATACCACAAAAGCAGCACATCTACCTCCACTCACCACACCTACTGCCTTTCTGCAGAGATACAGTCTTGCATGAGTAAATCTTATGACTCTTAAAAGCATATTCCCCAACATGAGCAGAAGAGTTCACTCTGCAAGGCAGGTACCACACAAACCCCCTGACTCTGCTGTTTCCTATCTATGCCATTTGCACTAGAATGTCAACACAAAACAGGAGATTTTCATGCATGCCTGGAGGGCAGGGGGAGACTTGGGAGTCTTGATCCAGTTGTGCCACTGGTGAAAGGACCACATGGGCTGCTGTATTGAGCCAAGACTGTCATATCTCAAACAGTGCAGCATGTCTTTCCAAGACGCTCCCAGCAAAACAGGCCTGGTCTCACTGCTTTTGAGCCAATCTAACAAAACATATTTGCCAGAAATTTGCTGGCAGCAAGGGCCAGAGGTCACCAACAAACACCCTTGAAAGTTTGCCAGCTAATTCTATAATAAGCATCCCCTACTAACACCCCAGTCAACATATTTCCCTTTATCACCAATGCTTTTAGTCTTGGGCACTCCAATTACATGGCTTAAATTTAATTGTTTCCCTCAGTTACCTGTATTTGCTACTTTTGAAGCTACTTTTTCCAGTTAAATTTTTAAATGAGGCTTTTTCCTAAATAGGAAAAGCTTCTGCTTAAATGTTTCACTCAAACTTCGTACTAATTCAAAGAGAAGAGGATTACTTCCTTGGTCCACCATGGATAAGGAAAACTTTCAGTAGCATTAGGAGCTTGAAAGACAGCTTTCCGGTTGTGGAGGTCTTTGATTTTATTCCATATAGTCTTCAGGAAACTGAACCTGCTGTGGAATTAGATGAGTCATTAGCTGCAACAGGATATTGCTGTTCCCGGCACTACAGGCGAATTCCTACCAAAACCTTTCCCTCAGCACTCCCAGGACTTACATCTGTTTGCTCCAGAAATACGGATGTTTGCTCAAGCCTTCCAAGCCTCGTTCATCATGAGACATCAGGCTACTTACAAGATCCAGAGCCTCATTGTAATCTGGGGAATCAGCAACTAAATCTTTGGCACTGACTTGCTGCAGGGGCTTCCTACCCCCTGTTAAAACATATAGCACAAGACTGCTGAGGGCCTGCAAAGAAACACATCACTGCTCACATGCCAGATCCATAAAATATCTTACCAAATGGAAAAGGACTATTATTCCTAAATAAGCTGACTGTATATGTGAACACACATATGCACCTATAGATGTGTAGAAGTATGCAAATACACAGAAACACAAACTTGGAAGCTGTATGCACACAGAGGAGACAGGCATCATAATCATGTTCACAGGGTTCTCTGGATATCCCAGCACCAGCTATAGCCTTGCATCCTAGCCACTATCATCCTTTGGATGCTTTGGGCTTTCCCAGAAATCAAAGTGGTTTCTAATTGTGGACGCAGAAAGGCTTCCTCCTAGGATTCACAGCTACAGAAAATATAGGAGAATACCTGACATTTTAAACCATTCATTGATTTGTAAAGAAGTTACCTCTAAATCTGAGTTTACAAGTTCTTGTTTGCCTTCAATCAACTTCCTTTTATTATCAAAGTCCGCAAGGTAAATTTTGCCACCTAAATCTGAGGAAATAAGAGACACTGTTAATAAACAAAGTTCATGGGGGAAATGTTAATGGTGGAAAATGTAAAGTCTGTCATTGACTTCTGGATGGTCCCTTCCTTAGAAAACCCATCTGTTGTGGGTTAATCTGACTGCAAAGGTCTGGAAAGGAGGACAGATCTATTGAGACATGTAAAGTTGTTCTGTTCATTCTTTGTCTGTCTACAAACATACCTATACTCACTCAAAGAGGAGATCTAATGCCAGAGACACCCAATTCTGCATAAAGACATCAGTTGTTTTTTTTATAGACAGCTAGGAAGCATCTTCTCTAAACTACAGACATCAAGAAAGCAAAATAAAAAGAAAGCAAAGGATAACCTATCAAAAAGTTGCTGGGATGCAGATCCTGGTGAGCAAATCCAAGGGAGTGCAGTTCTCTCACTGCCTGGAAGATCATCCTCAGAGCACCTTTGCAATCCATTTGGCCTTCTGGTTCCTGCAGATGTTGTTCAAGATTTTTCTCCCAGAGGGGGAAGCATAAGTACATATATCCTTTTGCTTTCTCAAACTGGAAGAGCTTCAGTAGATGTTCACAGTTATTACATTGTTCAAAGAACCTTTTCTCTTTGTCACCCTCTGTACTGCGACTTATTCTTACTGCCACCTCTGTCCCACTATGGATCCCAAGGTAGATGCCACCTTGAGAAGTGTTCTGAATTCTCTGCTGGATATATTGAAATGTCTTCAGTTTGCCAATCATAGGGCGATATATTTTATATAGCTTTTTCAGCTGATCCCTCCAGCATTTGCTCTTTGGCTCCCAGTCTTTGAAGACTTGTGGAACAAACTTGGCATTATACTGGCGAAGAAGACGCGCCATGTTAGGAGCACGGTTCCTATTCGCAACAGCTACAAGGTCCCCAACATCAGTTTTTGCTCCTTTTTCACACAGCAACTTTGCTATATTGTAATCATTTTTCTCTACAGCCACCATCAGTGCTGTGTTGCCCTCCTCATTTGCATCATCGATATCTATTTCGCCTTTCTCCAATAAGGCTGTCACCAAATCTGGGCTCTGCATTTCAACAGCGAGGATGAGGGCAGTTTTCCCACATTCATCTTTGCTGTTCACATCAACACCATGGTCCAGCAGGAAATGGCCAATGGAGACAGCTGACTCATATCTTTCCTTGGCACAACCCTCCTTGAGGGCATGGATCAAGGCATTCCTATCTTTGTTGTCACAAATGTTCATGTCAGCCCCCATTTCTTGGACAAGAGTTTTTACAACTGAGAAGTGGCCCTTCCTACAAGCATCCATCAGTGCCGTCACTCCTCCTTTGTGGAGTTTCTCTTTCTCTTCACTAACTACCCTTCTCAAATTCACATTTGCTCCTTTGCTATACAGGAATTTCAAAGCTTCTTCCTTCCCATACCATGCAGCCTCCATGAAAGCTGTAAAGCCATTGTCATCATAGTCATTAATATTTAACCCACAATCAAGGAGTAGCTCCAGTATATTCACATTTCCTGTTATTGCTGCCTCAGTAAATGCAGTGCCACCATTGTCCTTCCTGGCATGTGGACAAGCACCCTTGCACAGCAGAAGCCGGACCAGGTCCTCTTCATTAGCTTGCACAGCACTCTGCAGTGGTGTCCAGCCACTTTCTGCTTTGGAGTTCACATCTGCCCCTTTCTCCAGCAGCTCCAGCACATCTTTTATATTACTGTCCCTCACAGCAGCATTTAACTTGAAGGCAAGGTCTTCTGCTGTCTCTGTGCTGGAAGGGATTGATGCTTCCTGTTGGCTGTCAGCTGTAGGATCCATGGTGGTCAGAGGGAGGGCTCTGTACCTCTGATGTTCCTCACCTGATCCCAGGCATCCCACTGAAGGATGTGACTGGTGCAATGCTTGGTACTTTCATCTTGGTGGATGGTCTGGGTTCGGCTGAAGCACACTGCATAGGATAGGCTGCTATTTCAAGGGCTTCGTGGACTCGAACTAATTAGTAAACAGAAAAGTTTGTTTTATTAGACTGTGAAATCTCACCGTTTACATTTGATGTCTTGCAGGTCTATGTGAGAGGCAACTAAGAACAGCAATGCTAAGTGCCAGCCAAGAGAGCTATGTCTTCGTGAGAAGTGCCGCTTTAGCACTAACCCAGACATAAGTACTCATCATGTTTGTTTGCCTGGTCTCAGCATTAACTGCAGCCCAAGAGTCATCCCTCAGGATGCCTGGATGAAGGGATGGGGGAGAACCCACTGTTTTCTTGCTATAAATGCTATTTCAGACTTATTACAGGTTACCTAAGAAATCATCCCTCAGTGGTGTTTTCAGGTGGAAAACGCAGTAGACAGGCAGAGATGGGCATTCCCCTTCAGTTTTGGATGGCAGACACACACAGTCCTGGAGAGTCCCCGATCTGATACCTGGAATGAGACAGAAAGCCAGCATTAACCCCTCCTGCTTCCATAGGCAATTAGGAGATGCTACCTGACTAGAAGCCTTTCCTAAGCTTTTTATGACATTAAGAGGTTAGTCAGGTAGAACCTGACCTTTTTCTATCTATCTAGTACCTAGAGGAGCTGGAACTCCAATACCCATTCTAACTGCAAAGGCTCGTCCAAGTGATCAGCATTTTCAGGAGTCACCGTCTGACAAGCTGAACTGGAAATAAATTATCTACACCGATCAAAAAAGAGCCAGAGAAGTCTGAAGGTATAAAGGCAAAGTACAAATTCACATGGTTTCCCCTCTGGCCAGTGGGAAATACCCTATTTCATTGATTTAGATGAATTTCATTTCCATGAAGTAACTTCTGTGCCTTTTGCCACATACAAAAGGAGAAAAAAAAAAAAAGACAGAAAGAAAAAAGAAAGGGGACTTTCCTGGCGGGAACACCC
>NDXB01021169.1:230107-320039 GCA_002631895.1 Agapornis roseicollis
ACATACAAAAGGAGAAAAAAAAAAAAAGACAGAAAGAAAAAAGAAAGGTTACTTTCCTGGCTGGAAAACCAGCACAACGTCCCTGGGCACGGCGGGGTTCAAACTCCCTGGGGAGGCGGAAGGCAGGGGCTGCGCGCTTTCCTTCTCTACCGAGCCGCAGAGCCACAAGACACCCTACGCGAGAAAACGTTCAAACGTTTCTATCCCGCCCCACTGACTTCCGACCAGGAGCTGAGCGTCTGCGCACGACGGGCACCGGCTGACAAGCACAGTCAGGCAATGCTGCCTGGCGTCACACGGCACCACCCACAGGGGAAGGTGAGGAAGGGACTCTGCCCAGGCGGGACCCCGGACATTGCTTAAAACGCCTTCAGAGCTAAGGAGCAGGTTTTCTCAGCAGCCGCTTTTCACTGCTGTTTCCTAGCAATTATCCGTAGATAGTATTTGTTCCCAGCAAAGTCTGCAAGTATACGCTGTCCCTTCCCCCAGCAAGGAGCATTTTATCCATTTACAGGGGGGTGCTGCAGTTTTGGAGAGTGTTTAGCAACAATTTTCAACACACAGCAGAGTGGTCATGGGCAAGTGCTTTCCCCAAACAATCCCACACACGTAGATCCTGTATACAAAGGTATGCTCAGCAGTGGTTCAGGAGCTGAAGGTTCAGACATTAAATGAGCCAGTGCTGGGGTTCTGGAGGAGGGAGGGTGTACTGGGTTCAGCTGTAACAGTTATTTTTCTCCTTATTAGCAGCTGGTGCAGTGCTGTGTTTTCTGCTTTGCTCTGAGAACACTGCTGACAACACACCAGCCTTTTAGTTGTTGCTAAGTAATGCTTACCCCGATTGAAGACTTTTGAGTCCTTAATGCTGTGAGCGTGAGGAGGGGCACAAGAAGCTGGGAGGAAGCACAGACAGGACACCTGACCCAAACATACCACAGCACGTCATGCCCAATACATAAACTGGGGGGAGTTATCTGGAAGGCCCAGATCACTGCTCAGGTTGGGCTGGGTATCAGTCAGGAGCAGGTGGTGAGCAGTTGTATTGTGCATCACTTGTGTTTGTTGTTTTCTTTTCCCCTTTTATATTCTGTCCTCTTGTTATTTCCCTTATCATTATTATTATCGGTGGTAGCAGTAGTAGTGGTTTGTTAGTTACGAGACTGTTCTTATCTCAACCTGTGGGATTTACATTCTTTTGATTCTCCTCCCCGTCCCTCCAGGACCAGTGGGAGGGAAGAAGGTAGCGAGTGAGCGAGCGGATGCTAGGTTCTGAGTTACTATCTGGGCTTTAACCGTGACAGACGGAGGGGCAGGAGTTCTGGGGTTTTCTTTGGGATGCAGGAAATTGGGTTGGGGTTTATATTTTAAGCATTTCCTCACCTTTTGGTAAATCCATCCACATGAGGAAACTTGCCATGCTGCTAAATTTCATCTAGGGAACCACTGAGCTCCAGGTCTGTTTATATCTCAGCTGATGTGTTCTGACCATACCCACATTGGCAAGCAGGCAGTTCCCTGCTGCTCAGGCACTGTCATTCTTGTAGGCAGCTCTGCGTAAACACAGTCCTGCCTGAGGAAGTCCAATCTTCCAGCCCTGCATGCAAAGCGTGTGCAGGAAATACGTAACAGAGCCCAGGCTGTGACATGCCACCGACTTTCCCCCACTGCCTTCTAATGTGAGATAAGTTCACCAGCATGCAGAGCTCATGCAGCCTAGGCAGCCTCCTCCCCCCAGCCGTGCCAGCTGCAGGATTCATACCACACATGAAACAGGGCTGAAATCGTACCAATGAATTCGTGCCTGGCTTTTCATGATACACTGATTATATTGGTTGTGTTTGAAGGAATAAAGGAGAACAATCAAAGCACTAAAGGATGAGTTATCTGCCAGCTTGGCAAAGTGACCATTTGGTTACCTAGCTTGGCAAAAGAGCTAACTTTTAAGGTGTCCTAAAGTGAACTACCTTCATTATAATACTTAAAATCACAACAAAGGTCAAAAAAACCCTGGGCCAGGACCCCTCCTCTGAGCATGGGTAGTGATTAGAAGGAATAACACAGCAGGTATTATAATTGTAAGTAGATTACAACCAATCATTGTAACCGGGAGTGTACTACCTAGTAACTTTTGTGTATAAATGTAACAAAGAGGGTCTGCATTCATGGGCTTGATTTGTGTTACAGTCCACCAAGCACCCCAGCCTGAATCAACTCAGTATCACTTCCAAGGGTGTGGAATTCGTTTACTGCACACTGGCCATGAATCTGCTTTTTGGACAACATTAGTGCATGCACAAACTGGTATCCACATATGTACACAGAGAGACAGATGGGATACAAACACAAGTGCATTAATGCAGAAACATACCCTAAAGGGGTACAGGGATCCAAGTTTTACAAGCATATCCAAATCTTCATGTACACCTACATTGCTTGCTCACATCTGCATGCCAGCTTTCACAAAAGCTCTACCTATGCATGAGTCACATAGTCTTTGTACGTAACCATCATATTGTATAACCTGCTTTCCACAGCATGCAGAGCATCAGCAAGGTCTAGGAATATCCCACAGCCTCCGGATGGAACTTCATAACGTTTGTATTACTACAGGAGACCTTGGCACAGCCGCACAGGGACAAAGACCATGAAAACTCAGGGAACAATCTCAAATCACTCTCAAGGCCGTCAGGATGCCATTTTCATTCACAGAAATTTGCCGAACTCAATAGCATCTCTCCTGGTTCAACCAGAGCTGGAGCTTAGGCTGCCAGTGTTTCATCATCCACCACTCTCCACAGGCTGTAAAAGAGATATACCAGCAGAGCAGGAGCACATCACAGGTTCAGCGCCAACAATAAAGATGTAAAAAAACAAACCCAAAAACCCCAGCGTTATGATACATAACAGTATGATGTCACCCAGCCACAAAAGTACAAAAGCCTTCTTCAGCTTGCTGATCTAGTTTAAGTAGTCCATTACAGTGGGAAGATAAGAAACCCTAGGATGATAGTAACCCAAATTCTAGGATGCTAGGAACAAGGTTTTTGCAACAGGCAGAAGTGTCCTGTGCCTATACCTCAGCAAAGAAGGATTTGCTGGTAACACTTTCCCTCTCTCTCATGCCTGATCCAAATTGCTTTCTAGAGAGTCATAAGTTTAAACTCCTAGTCCCTGTGACAGACAACTTATGGGGAATAGAAGAGCCTCAGAGAGTTTCTAAAGCACAGGAGTCACAGAGCTTCTCTCCACAACCATTCCAGTAGTCTCTAGGCTGTGTAGTTCCTGCTGTATTTGCCCCTCTGCAGAGACCTTATTTACCACCCCATTTACAGGGAGCCAGAAGACAAGCTGCTGAAACACAGTCATCAGCGACATCAAGGGTGCAATTAAGCAATTCTTTTTCCTCCATCCTGATGGACCTACACCCACTTTGCAACCCTTTCCCAGAGATAACATCTCTGAACATCTGTGCCCTGACCAACAGCCACAACTAAACATGAGGTAAAACACAGCCAGAAAAACTGCCTGCCAAAGTCAGAATAATTTTAAAAGTATCTACAAATAGTAGCATGGCTTTTTAATTCATGCTCCCTGTACTTGCTTCCTTATTTTATTTCCAAAAGGGAATGTCCCAGGGTTTATATGTTTGGTCACATTGATGTGACTTTCAGTGCTAGAACACAGCCCTGAAAAATAGTCCACAGAGAGATGCAATTTAAATACTGACAGGTGATGTGGTCCACACAGGAGCATCAAACACATTTCACCTTACCATGGAGTATTTTTACATTTTTAATCTGCATTTGCTAGGTTTTTAGACTGCTGTTCAGTCCTCATCACCACAAATAAAAAAGACCAGAGGATCTGATAGCAGGAGTGGGCTGGGAAGAAGAAATTAGGACCTTACCATGTAGGGCACTGTGTACCAGTCCCTGAGCAAGAAATGCAGAGAGGATCCATCAGAAACACCCCAGATCAGCCAAAACAGGTCAAACAAGGAACCAGGCTGAGGATCTGAGCTTAAATGCATTTCCTAAGCAGCAGAGGTGGCTCTACAGCAGCGTTTCTCCCACAGCTCATCCCCAGCTTCCCCCCACAGGCTGCAACTGCACCATATCAGAGCAGCCTCCAGCCCAGGCAGGCCAGGCAGCCCAGCCCTAGGGAGGCAGGAGGGCTGCAGAGCCCAGCACTGCCCTTAGCACCCTAGCACTGGCAGAAAGCATAGATATTACCAATCTTTTCTCAGTTCCCAAAGCACCGTCTGGATAAGAATCCCTGCACACAGCTGGTAACCTTGACATTTTGCTGTATGTGTACTGGGAGGGAGGATGAGCCATATGGAAACATGTCACATATGATTTCTACACATTATTCAGGCTAAGGCATTGAAGCGGGAGCTGCAAAGTGGGAAGCAATGTGATACAGCTGCTCCCTTCCTGCCAGCTGGCACAGAGGCTGCTGAGCACTGCAGACCACTGGATAAGGTGTTTGAGGTATTTGAAATAGCTCAGTGCATCCCATTTGCTGGTCAGCTTCCCTCAAAAAATATATTTAAATGACATTTTAGAGCATTTATTTTCAGATTGTCTTTAAAATTTCCTGCATGTATGTTGTTATGCATGTGTACCCATTGCTGTGCATGCACACCGGAAGTTCAGCATCCATACACCTGCCCAAATACTTGTCTTCTTGGAGCCACTCGTGCACTTACGCATATGCCCTAAGGGCACCCCAAAGGCTGCTTAGTCCTGCAAGTGACCCTGGCCATAGGAGGAGACAGGATGCCTGAGGGACAGTGTCACCTCACCAAGCTGCTACTGAGAACACACTGGGTCCCAGAGCAGAGGAAAACGTGTGGTTTTTTCCACCAAATAAATCCACCCCCCATCCTAGCTCATGGAAACCTGGCCCTGGAGCAAGTATGTGTCATGCCTGGGGGAGGCAGCCCCAGCCCCCACATTTGCTCTCTGGAGCTCAGATCTCTGCTGCTTCCAAATTTGCAGCCTCTACCCTGGGAAACTTCAGCCATGGTTTATTGGAAGCGACCGCAGCCAGCCATGCCCAAAGGAAGTCATGGGAAGCTTCAGCTCCTCTTTTTCAATGAGATTTTGTGAGTTGGGGGTTTTTATTCCCCCAGAGCTTCAAAGGTTTTGTTGTATTACCACCGGGTTTTGCCAGCAATCATGGAGGATATGCCAGATGCAAGCATGGTTTTATTGTCTGAGTTTCCTCTTTAGGAAGCATCTCAGACTTGCAGACATGAAACTACACTGCAAATGGGATACTCCAGTATCACCTGTGAAGTTTGAGTGCTACCACCAAGGTTGACTAGGCCTGGGCCATCCATCTCTATGCATGGTGCATCAAGAGTGGACACAACCCCAGATTTCCATCTAAAGAAAGCTCAAAAATATTTTAATTCTGATTTTTTTCTTCCTTTTTTTTTTTTTTATTGGTCAACTTAAACATTTTTCAGTTGAGAACTGGCATTGTTTGAGCTTCAAGGTATGCAAGACAAAATATTCATTTTTTTCAGTTAGCAGCTGCATTTAGAAAAAAAGCCCAAACAAACCACTATTTTTTCTTTCTAGATGCTTCTAGACTAGTTTACTACTCTGTCTTTCTTGTCAGATAATTTAAATGCTTCCTGGACACCTTTCAGCTCATTACTTTCCTCTGACAGGCACTAAGATCAGGTATACATATAGACTGCTGCGATTACAAATCACCTGTCTTGAAAGACAGGGCCATGTCTAATGAACAGTGAATGAAAGATAAGGGAAAGTTTAAACTGCCTTCCTCCAGATGAGTGGATGACAACTACAAGGAATAGGGATGGAGAAGAGACACTGTATCTTACAATGAATGATGATCCTTGGACTCTGCATGGCTGCATTAGAAGAGACATAAGGCTTTGTTATAGATGCAGTTGCTTGTAAAATGGCTTTTTAATGGCAGAGGCTGGCTTGTGCTAGTAGTCATACCTTGGGACCTAAGTGCTCCTGAATTACAGACACCTGTGATGCCAGCTCTTCCCACTCTCCTCCTCCACTGACACAGGCCAGTTAATGCTGGCTTCCAAAACACACAATAAAAAGCTAACTTAAAAATGTGTTCTGTTCTTATTCAGAGCATTAGCATCCCTGAGCCACACCTGAATGCTCCCCTCTCTGCAATGCTCTTGCCACAGGAAGCCCTGCAGTGATTCCGTAGTCCTTGGAGGTCCACACATCACACACCCCTCTGCCCTCCCTAAAGCATCCCATAGGGACACAGGGGACTGCTCAGACCTCAGAAGCAGCACTGCAATAGAGGTAGGATGTCTTCTAATAACCACTTTAATACCAGATACTTTGTCCCTTGTAAATTAATTCAGTCATCAGCTGAGTTACTGATAAAAATCAAATATTATTTATGACATTGACCCAAAAGCAGTTTTTGCAGATAGCAGCCCTCATTTGAATCCTCCCATGCTTTTGAGACAATGGTGTCTTACTGATACTAAATAGATATTAGGATATCCAGTCTTGCAAAGTGCTCAGAAAATGCTGAGCAAACCAAACAGTATTGAACACCCTAGCAATTAATATACTAAAAACTTAATTTCTGCTTTCATTCTTGCTGTGAGCTGCTCAGTTCTCTTAAGTAAGCCGAATACCTTGAAGCTTTACTCTTCACAAGTCTTCCCCTTTCTTTTCTGTTCCTGACACTGCAACTTTTAAAGCGACTGTGAATGCACTTTGAGCCATCCAACACAATTAGCTTTCCTCAACATTCTTTGCAAGTCACCCAAAATTAGAGTGTAAAAATTAATTAAGAACCCACTACCAAAAAAAAAAGCATGTTGTCACAGTATTTTCCTTTTTACATTTTATTTTATAGTGACAATATTATGTCAGTAATGAAAATGGACCATTGTGCATCATTCATTTCAGTAACACAACGAAGCTGGTTCCAGTTGTAAAAATAAATAATAAATAAGAAAGCAGCTAAAATCTCCCTGTAAACCCAGTCAGGACCCACTGAAGCTCAGAGGTAGAACCAGAATGGAGAAAGTGGAAAAGGACTCAGAATAACATCCCAAACTGGTCCAAACATCCCTTGCTCTGCTCAAACAGCTACAAAAAGCCTGAGTTATCCTGTGCTCCAGCAAAAGTTTGAAGGGGTGGGTGAAAGATGGTTCCCTTGGCAAGTAGTGAGTACCAGCAAGATAAGGACCTCAAGGTTCGGTCTTTAAAGATAAATCGAGGCACATGTGGCAGCCCCAGGCTGTCTCAGTATGCAACTGTGCTGGTAGCATATACCTCATGACCCAGCATGGGATACTGGTGAGCTCCCCATCACCCTCCCAAGTGCCTGCTGGTATCATTGCTGGCAAATGGGATCAACAGCTTTCCAGAGCAGCTGCAGGACCCAGAAATCCCTGCTTAGCAGGGCTTTCTGAAAAGCTCACCCCACAAGTCTGAGCTGATAAAATATCCTGCAGTGCCCTGAGACACCAAATTCACAGCATGCATTGCTGTTTTGCTTGGCTCCCTGGGTTTCTGGTAAAGTGCTGTGGCTGCAGAATGGTTTCACTGGCCAAGGGAACACCAAGCTGAATTTTAAATCGGGGGAAAATGTGTAAAAAAAAATAAAAATATAAGTTTTCAGTAGGATCACTCACCAAAGTGCCTGTTTTACATCGCTGCTCTGTCTAGGACAATCTTAGAGGAGAAAGGAAACAACACTGATTGCAAAGCATCCTTTTACTGCCATCAGTTGTCCTTCAAGCTCACAGGATACCTGCCACCTTAGATTCCTCTAGCAGCCTTGCTGGACTGCAACTCTTGCTGCTGCTGTTCGTGTCCCTGGTTCCACGGTCATGTTACGTATCTGTCTGGTCATCAATCTGAAGTTATTATACAGAAGTAATGAGAGACATGCTAAGTACTACAATATCTAATATAATTTCATTTAGAAACTCCTCAGAGCAAGGGACGTGTATGCTTTCAGCAGTGCTCTTCTAATAAATATATATAATAATAATGATAAAATAAATAACAATAATAGTAGTAAAAACTTCTGCATGTGACCTAAGATTTGTGCAAACTAAAGGTCACACAGCTTAAGCAAGGGATTAAAACATCACTGCTAGGGATAAGCTGTATGGAAGAAGGTGTAAAGCTTTGATGCAGAGCATGCATAGGAAATGGCAGAAGGATCCCAGGGTCTGGAGAAGGGGTCCCTCCGGCTGAAAATGCCATGTAGTCTTTGGATTTTTATTCTGGCCATTTCCTCACAGGGTGAGCCCTGTGGGCAGGTCTGGGTTGGTTGTCCCGGGGACTGCAAGAGCTGCAGGCTCCTGTGCTGGACCTGCAGCCAGCAGCTGGTGCTGCAGGTCAGAGTCAGGGTGCTGAGAAAAGGTGAGAGCTTGCTGGTTACAGATGCTATGGGAAATCCCATCTCCTTTTCCTGGGCTTGCAACTCAAATCTGATTCCTTTCTGTCCCTGTGGTGGTGAAGGCCTCCAGCCATGCTGCAAGCAAAGACATCGGGTTCCCACCCACGCTGCTGCTCCAGGGAGGGAAGACCAATTTTCCCAGCAGCTCAGTGGGAAGCAGGGAGCGCTTGAGGTCTTGGGGTTCCTGCTAAATTGCCAGGATTTCAGCCGAAACCCCGCTGCACAGATCTCAGTCCTCGCAAACTGTCTCTCAGTCTCTGCCTGGTCCCCCAGCTTGTCCCCCTGTGGCAAATTTGAGCACGGGTCAGGTATGTGACCGCTTGCTGATGCCACGGCTGGTGGCCTGCTTGGTCATGTCCTGGTAAGAGGCAGACTTCAGGAATCGGGGATAGGAGTCCTTCTCCATCAAAGTGCGGGTCTTAGCCTGGGCTTCGTTAAAGCAAGCAGAGGTGGCACCTGAGAGGTTCTTGCGGGTGATCTCTCTGGTTTCATGGTCAATATTGACCTGCAAAGAAGCAGTGTCCATGAATATTAACTCAGTGTTAACTTCCCTCCCATGGGGGGACAAAAACTGTTTTCTCCATCCTCAAATGAGGGTGAAGGTGCTCACAAGCTTTTATATCCCTTCACATTAATAGACTACATGATATTAAAAATGAAAGCTCTCATGAATGTAAGCACACATTCCCACTGAGAAGAGAGCACTTTAATAAAACCCACCAGGATATTTCATTCCTTTCCCACGCTATTTGATGCCACAGGGCAAAGGTAGGAAATGCTCTCACCTCCCTGGGTGCCTCATTTTGGACAAACTCCTCAAAGATCCTGTTGGCCTTGGAAGCCAGCTTGGTTTTCGACCGGGTCTTTTTGAAGTCCTCGCATGCCAGCCAGAAGTCGAGGTTCTCCTCGCTGAACTCCGTCTTCAGAAAGGTGTGGAAGGCAGTCACTCCACCTGTGGAGGGAGAGACAAGCAGTTAATGGGGCAGCAGGGGGTAGGAAGAGAACTGCCAGACTCCACACTGACTGTGAGCATCCCCCTGGGAGCTCAGACCTTGACATCCACAGATTTCCTCCTTTCCCTCCAGGCAAATTCCATCCTCTGAGATGCTGCTAATTTGCCTCTAGACTCCAATAAAATACTTTCCCACACACAAGTAATCCTCTGGTTTTATTTATCTGACCTTTCTCTAATGAGGCTTCAGAGTATTTTCTTTACAGTTTCGGAAAAGAGCTAATTCTACCTATGGAGAAATCCACTGACGTATCAGCATGCCTGCATGAACCGAGCAGCAATGGCTTTATTTTTATTTCTCAGCTGAAACCTAGGGGGAACAAGATGCTGAGGACTACGGCACAGCAACTGCAGCAAAGATTTCAGAGGCAGGCTGGGGGGGGAAGTGTTAAGTTACAAAGCTGGAGGTGCCTGTAAGCCATTGCAGCACATGAGGAAAACTGGAAAAAAACCTGTGAAACCCCACACTAGCACCATGGAAGGACTTTCTCGTGCTGTGGAATAGCTTTTAAGCTAGGCAACTTATTTTGTATTAAAATTTGGCACTTCTACCTTTGTGTAGCTGCTGTAAAGCCCAGTGTAAGGAAAGGATTACATGTGGGACTCGAAAAGAAATCCCCTTTCTGGGTCTGGAGATACTGTCTGCATGGGGGAGAGGAAGACAGCACCTTACAGGAACCCTGTTTCTTATAGCAAATATCGGAGGGGAAAATGGCTACGTGTAACTCAGTAAAGCAGCTGAATTCCTTCTCCCTTTGGAAAAGCCATCCCCAGAGGCATAGGATGGACAGACAGACAGAGGGCAGCAGTGTAACAAACAGAGGAACAAGCAGAGGAACAAAAGCCTGTGGGGAGGTGGCTGCATTGCTGTGCAAAGGAGGATTCTGGAAAGCAGACACATTTCCTTCTCCTAAGTGTGGAGAAAGGAACTATCAGGGCATGGTACAACATTTCCCCTGAAGGACTGCTGTACATGGGATGCCCACAGTGATGCTCTTGTCCTGAGGCAGCAGCAAGGAGTTGCAAGACAGAGCTTGTGCCCTCCCAAAAACACCCAGCCAGAAGAAAAGGGTACAGCTTCACAAGCCAGGGACTGGTCCCTATACATCAGCTCTGTTAGAGCAAGAAGGGGGCTTCTTTCTAAATCCTAAACTATCTTGTCTGAGGAAGAGACAAGATTTCCTCACACACTGGCTCCAGGTGTACAGCTACCCCATGGCTCACTAGGAACATATTTGTCCTATTCGCTCTCACCAAGAGAAGAACACAAGATCCTACTTACTTTTACTCTTCAGGAGTTGGTCGAAGGACTCCCTCCATTCAAGTACTTCTCGTGAGGAATCTCTGAAAAAGACAAAATGATGTAAGGCTCACTGTGCTGCCAACAACACATCTTCTGCCCCACGGTGAAGGATGAGAGCACTTCAGTCAAGCAGCCCAGTTAATAGGAAACAGTGCAAGAAGGGAGGCAGCAGCACTCAGTAGAAAACCAAAGTGAGAATCCAGCATCCATTACCTGTGGGCTCTCTTTCCTTTCTCCCTTTCTTTTAACTTCCCTGATGGCTCACCAGACCTCAGCTCCATAGTGCAGCTTTGGCCGAATAGCTTCTCTAAAGGGTATGCAGAAGAGCTCTTTTCTGCTGGCACAAGCCCAGCGGAGCCTCCCCTGTAAGATGATAGCCCGCCTTCAACAGCAATATTTAGTATTTTGTTTTTAATGCTGCCTTCATTCCTCAGGGGTCCCAGGCACTAGTATGAGATGCCAGAAAATGTGAGAGCCCTCCAGGTTTCTTGCCTGTTGCTGAGGCCCTGCTCTCCTGTGCCTAATGCCGGAGCATCAGTTCCCCTGTCTGATTTTATAACTGGTGAAGCTCGGAAACGATCCGCCTTCCCTGCCTGCCAGGGTGGGACTGTGGGGAGGGCGAGCTGTGCTTTCTTCTCTCCGTTGCACAGATGGGCAGGAGCATCCCCCAGGAAAGCCTGGTCTACAGGGACCTGTCACAGGCTGAACCTAGAACATGGTACTGTTTGGCTTACCTCTGCCTGGAGCCCAGCTGTAGCTTGCTGGAGGCGCCAGTCCTGTGTCCCAGGTCTGCTTTATGAAGCAGGATTCCTAAGCGGGTCTTCAGGTCCTTGGCTCTGGAAGGAAGAGGAGAAGTAGGATTGTTGGACTACCTGACACTGCTTCCCAACCCCTGCTTTGCAGGGCTTGAACCCCACAGACCCGACACAACTCAGAGGGGCAGCCCTCACTCCTTAGTTTCAACTGCTTTTTTGCCTTGTGATGTATGAAATAAAAGCTTCTCCCATTGCTTTTCTGCTCCATAGCAACCACACTCAGCAGTGCATAAAGCCCAGGGGACAGTTTCCTCCTGCTCTCTTCTCAGGTAATGTCGCATGCATTTATAAAGCACATTGAGGTTTTTCCTCTGGGACAGGAGCAGCTGCTGAGTAACCAGCTGGAGCCCCCAATCCTCCTGGAGCTAACCTGGCCCCTTTTCCTACCCCCCTCTCCAAGCAGTGCTATGCTGCTCTCAAAACACTGGGAAAACACAGTGATTGCTTTCTGCTCAGCAGAATAGGAGCATCTCCCTGCTGTAAGGCTGCTGCAGCAGGGCTGACGATCCCCTGCTTTTTTGGTGGGTGCCCCTACATCACCAGGAGCTTGCTACCATGCCATGGGGATGGCTGTGCTCCCCAGTGGCACCATCCACCTACCCCATGCCTTTGAGACCCAGCGAAACCAGTAGCAGCACGATGCTCCTGTGTCAGAGCTCCTTTGTAAGAGCCTGGGATGCTACTGCCTGTTACCGCAGCTCTGTAGTGGTGGCACAGAAGCACCTCCCTACCGGGAGGTCTTTACAGCAATACAGTAGGAGCTGCTGCTAAATCGACTCCTCTCCCTTGGGTCCCTCCCCAGGCAGCGCAGGGCCCCACTGCTATTTGTGTGCTGCAGCTCATTCAGGCATCCCAAGGCGTTCATACAAAAATAAGTGTTTAAATGTCAAGCCGGCAGCATGGGGCTTTGTAGCCATGTTTGGCAGGAGGAGCAACATGTCACTCAACATTTCAACTGTGTTGACAAAAATAGTCCTGCTGCTGTCAACTTGAAGCAAGTTCTGCAGAAATGGAGCCAGAGAAACAACCTTCGCGTGCTTGTACACCTGAACACAAACAGGGCAGCCCATCCAGCCTCCTCTCCCTCTTCATGTTTTACCTCTATATTCCCTTCCTAGGAAGCAGAACAGATACAGCCAAACCAAATCTGTCAGACCATCCTTCACTGCGTATTTCCTTGCAGTCTGCACCCCAATTTCTGCCAAAACATCATGGCCACAGCAGCAGATGCTGGTCCAGCCGCTTCTAAGTTAGGTGCATCTTTTCCAGGTAACCCTCTCTGCATCCCAGAATTGCGGCGTGGCGAAGGCCCTTACCTTTCCAGGCAAGTGATGGGGAACGCAGCTAACCCCCGGCACATGCTGAAAGCTGGGCATCCAGGCATCCAGCAACTCATTGGGTCCTTACGGCAGTGGCAGTGGTGTGCAACAGGCAGCTGTGGCACCACCTGTGCCCACAATCATGTGCTGTCGGCTGGAAAAGCAGCAAGGAGCCGTGCTTTATATCAGGTTGGAGGTGGGAGAGTTGGGAGGGGGGCCTAGCATCGCTCCAGCCTCCAGCCAACCAAAAGCTGCTATAGCAGAGCCCAGTGAAGATAACGGCTTAGGTAGGTTTCTTTTGTGCTGTTAAGGGAGGGGGAGTGGGAGGCCCAGGCTTGTCCTTGAGCATCACAGTCATAACTGCTTCCTCAATAACAGGAAAAAACAGGCTCGTTTCCACCGACGTGTGGAGCCTGCTGAGTAACTGCCAGCGGGTGAGTACGCAGATGGGGAGAGTGAGAGATACAGGACAGACGCTGTAATTCACACCAGTTCGTCAGCTCTGTTCTGTGGCACAAGGACTTCTGATGCTCCCAGCGCTGCAAGGGCTGGCGTGGTGGCATTGCAGCAGCATGCTTTTCCCCAGCTGGTGTAAGCAGGGGATGCTGGTCTCCATCAGAGTCAGGCTGCTTTACAGCATCCAAAGGGCACGTGCAAAGCCTGGTGGAAGAGTTTGCACTCCCCAGGGTAATGCAGTACACCTGCCATTGCACTGCAGATAGAGCACAAGGGTGTAGCGTTTCCCCATCCCCCCAGATTACACTGCTGGTCCACAGCTAGAATATGTAAGGGCTGATGTCTGATCCCATGTGTTGGCAGAAGTTGCACTTCATCACAAACTGTCTGCTTGGTCTGTGGTGGGAAGAAAGAAGGGGAGGGGATGCACATCAAAGACAGTTTGAGCCAAGCATGGGAAAGCATCTGATAAAGGTGGATCCTAATGAGAACTAAAGTTGGAAAAAAGAGGCTAAAAGCAAGGAAGAGGAAAAAATTGGAAGGACTGAAATAGCAAAACAGAAGGATGAAGAGAAAGAGTTAAGCCAGTGTGAGACACTGCACACCAACAAACCGCAAGGTGTGGCGCAACAAGCACAGAGCTCCATGACAGCCAAGAAGTACCTCATGCCAAGGTCAGGCTTGCAGCATGGACATCACTTGGTTTAACATGGGTTTTGGAAGTGCTTGGCCACATAAGACTGGTGGTGTATCCCAGCTCACTGCCATGTGGGGAACACAGGTGTCACAGCAGCAGTGCCATGATAACATGGGTACAGGCTCCTGGTATCAACGAGAAAGGTTCACACTCAGATATTTCGGCACTGGCCATACACGCATACCTTCTGCACTCACCTCCCACCTGTAGTGTTTGGCTACCTGGGGTGGTAACATCCCTTCTCCTCCATCACTTGAATCTCCACCCCCCACCCATTCTGCACAGATGCAGTGCTCAGCAATGCCCTAGTGTTGTTTTGTCTCATCATTTTGAGGCATGCCTGGTGTTAAGCAGGACTCCGTGTGTGTTCTTTTTTGCCTTTAATATCGTGCTCACACACTGAAACCCATTCTCCCACGTATAGACAGCAAAGTCACAGGATGCTGTCGTGATTCTCCCCAATGTGTGAAGCATCCCCCAAGAAAGTTATGCTCAGAGGAAAACCTCCAGGAAGCTGGGCACATGTTACAGATATACAGAACAGACAACTTTCAGCAGCTGGGATGGTAGCAACAGCGGTAGCCAATGGAAGAGGAGCATGGGTAACGTAAGCCAGAGTGGAGAAACTCTGCACACCTCTGCCTGAGCATTGAAGTCTGCTGAAGCCTTCATTTCAGATCCTGTCTTCCCACTGCTTTCTCCCATATAAATAAAGTGTGTTGGGCAAGGGCAAATGCATATATGATTTTACCTTGTCCCATCTGCAACAGCTTTTGAAGCACTTGGCTCAGGGGAAGCAATGCTGCTGGCAAGGCAAAAGTGAGGAAAAGTCTGTGGTGCAAGCTTGGTTCCTGCAACCCCCCCATTTTACAGACACCCCTATAAAACCTCAGAGAGAAGGAAAGAGTCAAAGGCTGTATCTTCTCTGTGTCAAAGGCACTGCATTTACTCAGCCAGAGATACACAAAGCCATAGGAAAAGACAGAGTCCCACACTTAGGTGTTTGAACTGGTGTGTGGCTCTGAGACATGACACAGTGCCAGTACCATGCCTACGGGTCTGAGCCTAGGTGCAGGAATGAGATCAGGCTGTTCCAGCAACATCCGCTATGCCAAGGCCAGGACAGACCCTGTGACCACTCTCCCACAGCCACCAGCTCCCTGCACAACCCACTGCCTGGCAGCTCTGCTCTCTTGGGGCAGGTTGTTTAGCTTTCCCCTTTGATAGGGTGGAAGATGTTGTTCAAGGATAAGCATCTTGCCAGCACAAGATGTAGTAGGTACAATGTTTTGTAACTCAGAGCTTTTCAGTAGGGTTGTGCAATAGCCTCCGAGCCCAACAATGTATTCAGATGTCTTTATGCCACTCTATATCTAGTTTAATTACGTGCTTCCTGTCTCATTTAGCTTAGCAGCCTCCTGCAGCCCCAACTCAGTTGCCTGTATTGTCAGTCCCTGTTTTGGAATACGAAACCTCATCAGTGTCGCAACGCTTGGGGCATGGCTTCTTTCCTGTAACCATGCTGCAGCTGTGCCAGCATGAAGCCCACCTCCCATCCATGGGGACCAGTCCTCTCAAAGTTTCATTTCCAACAGGGAAACTGAGCAGGTACACCAATGTTTGCTGAGGTGCAGCTATGGCTTCCACATCAGAAGTGAAACACCAAACCTCTCAGCATCAGGTGTTGCTGCTGTTGTTTCTGGGTGAGTGGGCAACCTTGAAAAATAGGAAAATAAATTTTTCAGCCCCCAAAACTGAACAAATAAGGCAGGTAGCAGGGAAACAAGGAGGGACTGGTGACAGGGTGAAAAAAGTGCCCTTGCATATGTGCCCCAGTGCACAGCCAAGCATTGAGAGGAGTTTCTAGTACCAGATGTTTTTGTATTTTTACATGGTTTGAGTGGAATAAGAAGGGGAAGATACAGAAATGGATGGGAAGAGAAGAGGGGTGGGGAGCCAGGCGAAGTGATGCTGCTGTCATCTTGCTGCATCATAGATGTGGGCCAGGCAAGCTCACTGTGGAGCCTGACACCTGATTTATCCTAAACTGATGGGGAACCTCATGTGTAAAACCTGAAGACAGCATTGTATGCTCCCTATATTGCTTCAGTGGAGAATGCCAGAAGCTGACAAGTCCCCTGGGGCTGTCTGCAGGAAATCAGGGAGATGCTGAATGTAAAGGAGTAGAAAAGAGAGATGTAAAGGCTCTGCTCATGCAGCAGTCTGTTGTTAAGCTCTGGTTGTGTAAGGAGAGGTCTAGGCAAAAGAGATGGGGAAAGGGGTGGTGGCAAGGGATTACCCATGATGAGAGGTTATTGCTGTGGAGGCAGGACTGCAGGCATTGCTTGGAAGCTGGCAATTGTGCCCGAGAGTAGTGGGAAAACTGCTGAGACTGTGACAGCAGCAGAGTGTTTGCAAGGGTTCCCCAGGGAGCCACACTGCAGCTGGGTCTTGGCTACGGACACAGCTTGTGAGACAGGGACAGTCAGGGGCTGCTGTGGGATGCCATGTCCATGTGGTTGCAGGCAAGTTGGTCCATCTGTGTCTCCCCACCCTGGAAAACCCCTCGTGCATTGCAGGACAGGCAGCTGCCGCACAGGCAGCCGCGCTTGTTGCTCAGCAGCTCCTGTGCAACAACAGGCCCTCGCCCTACCCCATGGGGCTTTTAATTGATTCCCAACAAAAGCGCACGCTGTGTTCACATGAAGCATGAGAGGAAATAACTGCTCGGGAAATCTGTAGCAGTGCGGAAAGAGATTACTGAAATAAAAAAATAGAATTACAAATGAGCTGCTCAAGGGGCAGCTGTTATCCACTCTGCTCACGTGCTCACTTTGCACAGCACCAGAGCACATCTGCGTGGGGAGAGGTATCTGACAGCAGGTATTTTTAATCGTCTTTTTCTGTTCCCAGCACCTGCTCTTTAAAGCCACTGAACAGCAAAAAAGAAAAACCAAACCAAAATCAAACAACAAAGGCGATAGCTAAATATATCCTAACTAAGAGGAGAGACAGAGCAGCACTAATGGCAGATCCTTCCCTGGATGCATGCAAATTGCTTTGGCTCAGGGACAGGCTTAGAGGGAAGAAGCAGCAGATGAAAAGGAAAAGCAATAAAAGAAAGGAAGGGAATGAGGTCAAAAAGAAGGGGGGTAGAGGGTAGAAAGAAGACAAAGGTACTGATAAATTCCACTGCACCAATATCCAGAGAAAAACAAGCAAATTTGAATTTTGCTGTTTAACACAACCCTATGCAGTTCGTGCAGCAAACACTCACCTTTTGGCAGGGACAATGGGCTGTGCACCAGACAAGGAGTGCTGTTGTTGTATCCAGGCAAGGTCCAGGTTACTGCTTGTCCTCACTTACCAGACCTGCTCAGAAGATGCTCTGCTTGGCCTCAAGCCCCCACTGAAGCCCTCTCTCCAGGTGGGCAGCAGCCTCCATGGAATTTTGCAACCCCACTCTACAGCAAATCTCCCTCTACTCAATTTTTCTAACACACGACCAACCTCCCCAGCTGTCCTCACTCCAATCTCTGCCCCTGCTAACACCTCCCCTTGCTCCTCTAGCACCCAGGATTGCTCTCAGCTGCTGCCCACCTCTTCCCCAGCAAGCCCAGGCTCCTCCAGACTCCCTAAATTGGCCCTTGGGACTCACTGAGTTGATCTGACTTCTGCAGGTCATGTATGCTCTGGTTCCCATCTGCACTCTTACTGCTTGTTGAGCTGGTCCTTGACTTTCCTATTCCTTATTTGTTTGCCCCCATCCCCACTGCCAGCCCTCACCCTGGGCTTTACTGCTGACTTGCAGGCCTGAAGTCTGTTCAGATTTATCTTCCCTGTAGTCTCCTAAATCCTATTGACAATAGTTTGGACTTACCTCCCCAAACCGTATGTCTAGGGAGACACAAATTGCTTCAACAGAGGACACTGACTGCTTAGAGTTAACTCACTGCCCCATCCAGCATGTCTGCACCAGTGAAATCAGCACACAGAAAGATGACAACAGGGTCCAAGGAGAAACAAGGTTCTCCCAACCTTTTCCTCCTCAACAATTCTGCTAGGAGACAGCTCTCCATCCCTAGACTTGCAGTTCCCACTTTCCTCTTCACACAGGAAAACGCGCTCAGACACTGAGGCAGACAGCAAGTAGTCTCAGGCTGTTTATTATGTCCTCGTGGTCTCTATACAGTACAGGTGAATAACACTTTACAATGTGGTGACAAGACTCAGTGGAGATATCATGGCCAGTTGGACATCTGGTATGGCTAAGGAGCTTCTCCAGCCTTGTAGGGAAAGGTGAGTCTAGAAACAAGCAGCTAATGCAGAGGAAAGATCAAACTGAACCCAAGCCATTGCCTTTTCCCTGAATGGGAAGGAATCAGATTAAACAGCACACATATCCTGCTCAAACAGCTCCTGCTGTTATCTACCAATACCAGCAGCACTTAGACACTTTGGAGGCAATTACAGCATCAGGACCTAATTAAAATTAAAATGTGGCTTAGAGGTCTTAAAAAAGCTGGTCTTTTTACTCAGGTACCTGGTGGCTCTCTTCGGAGTTTACTCTATGGAGTAATACCCTCCTAAATCTCTTCTGAACCACCCACAAGCATGTTTCCCAAAAAAGAGACATCTTTATTACCTTAGACACCCTTATTTGGTGCTGCTGGGTTTGGAGTCTGGTCCTCAGGGTCCCTTCCAGCCGATGGGACACTGCCAGCCCACCAAAGATGGAGGTGCCTGAGAGCTTAAAGAAAAATGTGAGCTATGTATGTCTGATTTGAGTTTCTTGTAGAAGAAGCAGGAGAGAGGCTATAGGAAGACAAGATACTGCAGTCATGGTTTTTGAGGAAGGGGGATCTACCCGAGGGTGTACTTGTACCCTGATCTCTTCATTACAGAGAACTGTGTAAACAAACATGACACAAGATGCCTCCTTCCCCTTGCTGTTTGTTAGCTGGTGACTGCAGGCACTGATAGAGCAATGTGAAGACATTTATCTTAGGATAACACCATTATCTATGCTGTAAATGCAAAGATGAGCAGCTCTCATCTGTCATGTTTTACACCCAGCCTGGGGCACGTAGCACATGATGCAAACTGGGAGTTGTGGGGCTACTGGAGACAAACAGCTCACACTGCACTTGGTCCCCATACCTTTCTGGCATGCCAGGTCCATCCAGAAGCAGGCACTGCTTTTTCTTATGTGCCTTTTTACCAGAAATGTTGATTTTTATTTTTTTTCAATAATAAGCTCATCCCCTTTTGCTATCTTCTGCCATGCCTTCAGCTCCCTGAACTCCAACTGAGTTTACTGCAGTGTCAAATTAGAGATACATCCCTCCAGTAAAACCAAGAGGAGGCACAGAGCAGAACGACTGACTTTCCTAAGTAAATACAACACACACACCCCTTTATTTACACTCTTTTTTATGTTAGGAAGCCAAGAGGAAGCACAGCATTGACTTTGTTGAAGCAGCTGCTGTCTCTGTGCAGCCCAGCTGCTGTCTCAACTAGTCAGCCGTTGCCACAAGTGCAGCACACGGAGCATAGGTGGAAGAAGACACCATTCTGGGGCTAAGACGAGCCTCTGCAAAGCTCAAGGGGTGTGTGGTAGAGAAAAGCGTTCTGGTCTAGCAGCAAAATGTACTGTGTTATAATGCTTTGATGCCAGAGAAGACAGTATCAAGGAAGAAGACAGCAGCCCCAGGAATGAAAGATAATGTAGAAATTGTGTGAAGCAATTTCTTCTTATGTAATGAGAAAGGAATAGTTATTAGGAGACTCATAATGACAGTAGGAGGTATGTAGGAGAGAGATGGCAAGATCAGAGACAAGTGTCTCAGGAAGTAAAAGGCAAAGGAGAGTGGAGGGATAGATGGGGATGGAGGGTATGCAAACATGGGGACATGGGAGGAGGTTATGTGAGACCCAAGCTCAGATGAATGGAGGCAAACAGTGCTGGTAGAGAGGAGGATTTGCATGGACAGGAGTGCTTTAGGGAGTAAACTCTAAGGAGGAAGAAGGAAGACCATGTAGACAGGACTGAGGGAGAGAAGAGTTCGGAGGGAGAAGCAAGAGGCTCCCAGGGAAGGGGAAGCTTGCACTAGCGGGTGAGAGGCACTCCAGGGCTGGCATGAGGTATGATTTGCTATTGCTTTGAATGCTGTAAACATTTTGGTTTTATGTCTATCAGTGAACATTCAGTTCAGTTTGATACATGTGTTCTTATGGGTAACTGGAAGCCTAACAGAATTTTACATCTCATATTACTAGTCAAACTTACACACAAGGCAAACACAACACTGGGCTAAAAATCTGCTTTTATGTTATTTATGCCTAATTTTCCTATTTTAACATGCACATCTATGTCCTGGAAAAGCTTCTCTAGTAGGAGACACTAAATAACATACACTTGAAGTCACATGCACTCTCACCCACCCACACCTGCAGACACACACACCTATTTCCACCTCTTGCTTACACTAGCAGGACTTTGCCCTTCACAGTTTCCCAGCATGGAGGGCAGGAACCCATTGGTACATTAACAAGTCCAGTATGGAAATCGTCCCAGACCTGGCTGATGGACCGAAGTAGGAGAAAGTCAATGCAGACAGGTTCTGTATCTGCTTCTAGAGTTAAGAACACCTGAAGCTTATAGACAATCTCTAAACACTTCTTCCCCTTTCTGTCAAAGGACCTGGGAGCTGACTTGATATGTGCCACCAAACACACAGAATAAAAAGACCTGAGCAAAACAATTATTTTTCCTCTCTTCATGGGATGGCATACACTGACCTTACTTGAAACAGGAAGAAAATGTTGGAGGTGTCTGCTTGTGGAGAGGGGAAATAAGGTTTGTAAGTCATGAATATCCCATTCACATCAGTAAGAGATGAATCAAAGATAGGATATTTGTCCTTGAAAGGGATTAGTCATCACTCAGTGCTTTCTGAAGCTTTGGCTCAGTCATTATTTCCTTAATTTCCCCTGGTTTAAGGGGAAGAGCTATAGCTGCCTGTTTTAATTCACTTCAGACTGACATTTGGCATGAAAGAAGCAGCTGGTGCCAATTTCTTGGTTTAAAAACAAAACAAAACAAAACAAACAAACTTTAAATAACAAGTCTGTTTTCCTTCAAGAGATACAATCTGTAAGAGAAGCAACAAAAATAACCATGATAGACTCATGTGCATCAGACAATCCATTTGGTCTACTCTATGCTTATAGGAAGTTTGCCATAGAGGATACTATCTGGCACCAATTTAATGGGAAAAACACTTCTATTGGCCAGCATGATAGAGTTCCTGTCTCTCAGCAATTGCATCTCTGAATAAGCCTGCTCAAAGCTATTCCCCAGGTGGATGGGGAGAGAGGGGAGCTTGGTTTTTATAGGATGTTAATTACTTTAAAGTTTTTCCACAAGTTTGGTCATGAACTGAAAGGATGACAGCACCAACACTGGAGGAGCTTGCTGAGAAATACCATCTCCCAGGCTCCTGGAGTCACACTCTGAGCAGGACCAGCCTTTGTAGCCATCAGGGAAGCCTCACTTCTGAGTTTCTGTTCCTCATTTCTTGACACAAATATCTTATTTCTGCTGTTTCCTCATTGCCTTCTTTTTTATGTGACCCTCACCATCATGGGTGGCTGCAGGCCATGTTGCCAAAAAACCTTGTCTGGGATGCGTCAGCTGGCACTAGAGGTCAGCATCTTCAAAACCCACCCAGAAGAAGTATCAGTGGCTTTAAGGATGCACATAACATGATGTTTCTGCCATCTCTTTAAAAGCAATGACTTGCGTATGCCTGCTGAAGCTGTCCCCCACATCCAGGGCAGCATTGGAATGCTTTTTCATGTTCAATCAAGAGGAGGCTGAAATGGAGGAAGGCAGGGCCTTCCCTTCATCTCTTGCAACACAACTTGTTTGACACCACAGCATTGGGAAGCTGAGCTGCTGTGTTGCAGTGGTTGCATCACCACTCACTGTGCCATTTTGTGGTCACACTGACACTGGTTACAACTGGCACCATGAGCTATCTCAGGGGGAACTATTTCAGCCAAAGCAACCTGTACCCCTGAGAGATCCCAGTCCAGCCTGTGTTATACAGGTATAGAAGACATAGTGTTCCTTGGAGAGTTCTTCTAGCCTCTCCTCACATTCAGTGGCTTTGCATGTCAAGCATTGTTTCACCACAATGTGGGGTGGTTTGCCCACCTCTTTCCCTTTCACCTATAGCAGGAGGTTATATGTGTAAATGATGTGACTCAGTTCCACTTCCTATAGTCCAGATATCATCAGGGACAGCCACTGGATGCTTGCCTCTGTATCATTTGCTTCTGCCCTTGACTTCTTCCAAAGCATTGCACAGGTTTCTGCAGACACCTGTACCACTAGACATTCTTTGCAAGGTACCTTGTTTGCCATAAAGCTATGGGCCCGTGAACAGGTGGCCAGTTGAGTTGCTACATAATGTAGACCCCTTGGATGAATCAAGGCAAATCTGGGGCATTTTCCAGACCTTGCTCATTGCTTGCACTTTCAAATAAGCAGCAAAGAAGTTTTCATGGAGCTGCCACAGTGACATTTGCAAAGTCTTGAGCTTTGTCTCTCTGAACACATGCCGTTACGGACCTCATGGACCTCAACAATTTCAGGAGTTGTGCCATTGAGCCTAAGCATGGCTGCAGAATGCTACATCTCTCAACACACTTCAGACCCTGCTTCTCAGGGTCACTCTACCTTGTTTACACCACATTATACTAAGTATCACCAGCTTTCTGATGTATCAAACCTACCGACCACCCTCAACTACAGCAGAGGTTTACAGCCTCTGGTCTGTGGATGCTTGAGAGAAGGAAAAGATCCAAGTGGTCACTCTCCAGGCCTTCATAAAACTAAGTAAATAAACCTCTGTCTGTAGGCTCAAATGCACGGACAGGCTGTCTGCTTCTCTGTTAGAAAATATTGCAAGAATCTGGCAGCTGATAAGCTAGAACAGCAGTGCTGTAGAAACAGGGCCTTCAGATGGTATTGTTGCAAAGCACAGAGGACGTGATACACAGCTGACATCTGCACAGAGCCTTCTCCCACAGCTGTCTATCCAGGCTATGGAAGAAGGGCCAAAGAACACTTCACACATCACTTCACATGCGGACACTCATCCTGCTCACTGCATGTTTCCCTGTGTCCTGTTTTTAAGCAAGCACCATGCAGCAGAGTCTCTGTTTTAGTAGATCTTTACATGGTATTGAACCACAGCAGACAATTGGTAGGTAACAGTAACAGTCAATAATCAGCAAATGACAAAAATGTAATTGTGATTTTTCATGTTATCTCTCCCTGCTATGCAGATGTAGTATCTCCCTACAGATACTACATGAACAATGCTATCTGCCATAGAAGACAGGTCTTGTGCTCTTTGTACAACTCAGAATGGGGCAGATGAGACATTCCTTCTCTCAACTCTTTCCTAATGGTAGGTCATTCTTGAGAAGCCACCAAGCCTGTTAACGTCTCTGATGGCTAGGAACCTCTTTGTGTTAGGTTTTGGGGTGGTGCCTAGCACAATAGAGCCTGAATGATGACAGGGGTCCTGAGGCTGAACTACAGCACAAATAAATGCTATAAATGAAAACAATCATTTTCCCTAGAAGACTTGCCTGACCAGGTCTAGCGAAAGCTTTTGGGATAACATTCCTCATGAGAAAAACTTAGTTCCTTGATAGTCATATGGAAAATAACTCCTAATGTCCATCCCTGGGAGACAAGGGACTGTGACAAGGTAGCAGCTGGTGTTACAGGGTGTGCAATCAAAATGGGAAGGTGAGCTGAGTTCATTCATGGTTTCCACTTTGGGAAGCAGCATGACTCGTGTGCCTTTGCCTTCTCTCCCCCTCCTCATGGTCCCTGGATCCAGACCCCAGCAGCCAGTGTGGGAGACAATGCTTCGGGCTGGACTTGGCTTCACACATTTCACAACTGCCCTTAGGGCCCTTCCAAACACAGGGGAGAGGTGAGAGCCAGGGAGAGGTCTGGAAGGATGGAAAGGTGCAGTGGCATTATTTACACACAAACCAGTGTAGTAATTTCGCAGGAAACTTCCCTTCCCAACAGATGACCCCATGACTAGAAAGGATTATGGGTTTGTGCTAGAGGGGCAACAACTGCAAGGTGCTACCACTAACCAAAAAGAAAAAAAAAAAGCACAGAAAAAGTCCTAATACCACATCTGGATCACACTCTGGAAGCCTCTTCTTCCCCTTCTCCCTCTTTTCTTATTCCCACTGGTTTTAACACCAAGAAAGTTTCACATTTAGACATGGGTTTTCGCTGTTGTGGGAAGCACATGGTTTCTCAGGACCCCATCGCTGCTTTAACTGAGCCTCCTCTGGGTTTGAGACAGCAGGTCTGTGTAAATTTTGGACCTCAGGAACCTGGGGTAAGAGTCTTTCTCCATCAGGCTGTGCACCTTGCCCTGGGCTTGGTCAAAGCAAGAGAGGGAGGGCTCCTGCATATTTCTTCTTGTCAGCTCCCGTGTCTGGAAGTCTATGTTCACCTGGGAAAAGTAGCAGAAGAGAGTTTGGTACCAAGTGACCAGTTTGCCTCCTTCAATTGACACATTTGTCTCATCTATGGCTGTAAAAGCAGCAACAAGACTAATATCCTGCTCTCATCCATGCCTAAACAGCTCCGCCAAACTCTGAGGGGTTTAGCAGTCCAACATATAAATCCTGCCCCAAATTCGGAAAAGCTGAATGAGCTTTATAGTGACCTGAGCACTTATAAAATCAAATTACTTTTATTTAGGCTCTTAAGCACGGGTTTATGTATCACCTCTTCTAAAAATGCTGACTCAGCCTAACCTTCTCCTGTTGATCAAGATTTCTCTGGTCCCTTTATTCTTCACTACAGCCCAATATAAGAGTGACAGAACTTTCAGCTTCTTGCTAAGTGTTTTTAAACGTTATTGTTATGGATTGTTTGATTTTTCCCATAACAGCTTCATGTTACAATATCTCAAGTGAGGACTTGGTAAAATAAACCGCCCTCATGTTATGACTGCCATTTGTTTGCAAAGCCAACAATGTGAGTTTTCCTGTTTTCTTTCCCTATTGAAGCAGCCAGCGTTTGTTATGGTTATGGTTTAAAACCTGGGTGAAAATACATTATTTGTTGTTATTAACCCAGTGTCCAGTCTTCAAGGCGTCTAAAAAGTAAAGCTGTCTGCCTTAGCTCAGATCACAGCTATATAGGTTAACTCTCTGTATCACTTAAGGGTCATTTCACATTCCAGCATGCCAAAATAATGAAAGCAGGACCAAATTTTAGGAAAGATCTCATCCAACCTGCAATCATATTTCTAATCCAGATTCAGCCCTGCAATCCTGAAAATCTCACCCAGCTTCAGGAATAACAGCAGGAAGATGCTCACTGAGGGAGATGGGGATTGAAGCGTGTCCCTAGACACCCACATCCACTTGTGTGGGTGCTTCTCCACGGCCTCGCAATAGCCTTTCTAGGTAAAAATGGAGTAAAGAGAGCCCTTACATGGGGATCCCCTCACAGGCATGTGTATTGTGACAAGCACCCATGCAGTCTACGAGAAGACCACCATGAGAGAGCAGGTGCAGTAATCATCCTCCTGGTTGTGTTATGAATACAATAGCACAGCCCAACATCACGATGCAGGATCTGACAGTCACATAGCCTGACAGTACTAGAAAGAGGACTTAACTCCAAGCTTTGGGCTATGACTATACTCTTTGTTCAGCTCTGAGTTAGTGATTGCATCTTTTAGGAGGTCTAATTGAGTTGGGAGTTAGTCAGCAGATAAATACCCTTCCCTGGAGAGTCAACAAGTTAGTCATTTGTGAGATGCTTCTGTGCAAAATGTCCTGCAAGAGCCCAATGGCCTGCTCAGGGATTGATAGTAAATGAGAGGATCAAGTTGAAATACTCCTAGGAAGCTCATAGAGGTTACAAAATGTAGGTTGCAGTTGCCAGTGAACTCACTGGCTGTGACTAATTTAGCATCATCAAAGTGGCTGCCCTCACTATGGGATGAGTCACTGTGAGCAGAGGCAGTTAGAACAGAAGGATGGCTTTCCCATCCTTCTTATCCTTTCCTCACCATCCCCTCTGGGAGGAGAGGGAGAGCTACCTGGCACCCTGCATGTCCCTGTTGGGGGAAGTGAACCTGCTTCCTGTGCCACAGGGATGCTCTGCCTGCCCAGGGTGCTGGTATACCCACCTCTCGAGGAGCCTGCACATCAATGAACTCCTCAAAGATCCTCTGAGCTTTGGAGGCCAGCTTGGCTGCTGAGCGGGTCTTCTTGAAGTCCTCACAGGCGAGCCAGAACTCCAAATTTTCTTCACTGAACTCCGTCTTCAAGAAAGCACGGAAAGCAGCCAGCCCATCTGCAAGAGAGACATGGAGAATTACAGCAGGAGAAGAAAGGGGGTGAGGAGCAGTCTCTTTAATAGACATTGTTGTAGTTTACCCCAGCCAGTAACTCAGAACCACACAGCTGTTTGCTCACCTTCCTCTTTCCCCCCCTGCTCCTGGCAGGATGGGGAGGAGAATTGAAAGAATGTAAACCCCACGGGTTGAGATAAGAACAGTCCAATAACTAAAGAATAATACAAAACCACTACTACTCCTAAGGGAAATTACAAAGGGATAGAATATAAAACTAAGAAGGGAAAGGAAAAAAACAACACAGGTGATGCACAGTACAACTGCTCACCACCCGCTGCTGACACATACCCAGCCCAATCTGAGCAGTGATCTGAGCCTTCCAGGTGACTCCCCCCCATTATATACTGGGCATGATGTGCTGTGGTATGAAATACCCCTTTGGCTAGTATGGGTCAGGTGTCCTGTCTCTACTTCTTCCCAGCTTCTTTTGCCCCTCCTCACTGGCACAGCATGAGAAATGGAAAAGTCCTTGGTCAGGGTAAGCATTACTTGGCAACAACCAAAATGTCGGGGTGTTGTCAGCATTGTTCTCAGACTAAAGCTGAAACACAGCACTGCACCAGCTACAAGGAAGGAGAAAAACAACTGTTACAGCTGAACCCAGGACAGACATCTTTCCATCCAACTCTGCCTACTAAGGACCATTTGATTTTTCTCCCCACGTCTGTGATCCCAGGATGTGTCCATAACTTACACCGTCGCATCAGCTGGACTCTTGTGAGCTGCCACAAAGCCAAACAACCTTTGCTGTCACTCTGAAAAAGTGGTTTGCTAGCTACCAGAGCAAAAGGCTTTCTTCAAGACTGGGGCACCTAATCTTTGTAAAGTTCTTCTTGAAGCGTCAGGCTTCAATGATAGACTTTGCCACAGCCTCTTGTGCATGTTAACACAACACTTTGTAATGTCCTATCTGTCATTAAGGAAAACCCTTAATAAAACATAACATCTGTAGACTTGTCTCCTATGTTTTCTGTCACTTTGCTTTATTGCCTTGTGACATATTTTTAGTTCAGATTTAAAGAGAGGAAGGATCTTGAAGAGTCTGTTACAGCTACAATAAAGGGAAGAGGGAAAGGACATGGCATAATTACTTGTCTAGTAGGGGGTAAAAGTGTTCTTATCACTTGCTAATGCTTAACAATTGTGACACTGCAGTAATGTAATCTGAGTCAGCCAGGACAGATTAGCAATAAGGAAAGATTTATTAGGCAATCTGTGTCCTCTTAAACCCCTGCCTGGGCGTATCTGTGGACACAGCTATCGTATTTTATTTCCTTTCCCTGAATGGCACCAGCAGAGCTGAAGTAGCAGAAGGATTCACACGTGCCCTTTCTCTTTCTTTTAGCCTTGGGATAAATTTGGCTCCTAAATTTTAGTTTGTTGTTTTGCTTCGGTGGCTTTGTTGTTTTGTGGGTTTTTTTTTTTCCCAGTGATATGTTTCTAACTTTTCCTGGTCTTTTTCTATAGGGTCTGAGTATTTGTACTTCATGACTGGAAACCCCTGGAGTCAATACTGGTAATTTCCAAGCAAGTGTCTAAAAATACTGATGGAATTGGGAATGCACTTGGCAAGATCAGGCTCCCCAAAAGGAAGAGAAGACAGGCTGAGAAAGTTGGGACTGTTTAGCCTGGAGAAGAGAAGGCTGTGTGGAGACCTCATAGCAGCCTTCATTAGGCTCTTCATTAGGGACTCTTCATTAGGGACTGTAGTGACAGGACAAGGGGTAATGGGTTCAAACTTAAACAGGGGAGGTTTAGATTGGATATAAGGAAGAAATTCTTTCCTGTCAGGTTGGTGAGGCACTGGAATGGGTTGCCCAAGGAAGCTGTGAGTGCTCCATCCCTGGCAGTGTTTAAGGCGAGGTTGGATGAAGCATTGGGTGGCATGGTTTAGTGTGATGTGTCCCTGCTTATGGCAGGGGGGGTGGAACTAGATGATCTTAAGGTCCTTTCCAACCCAGCCCTGATTCTATGAGAGCAAGTGCATGTGTGCCTGGCAGGGATGGACAAAGGCTAACAGGGGGTTGCAGGACCTGAATTGCTGCAATGCTGTGGGCTAGGGGCTCCACATGTCCTCTCTCTATTGTAAGAGATCTCAGCAGAGCTGCCTTCCCTCCTGTCTTTCCTGGCAGGGGGCGTGGGAGCTGAGACAGACCCCAAGGGGCAACACTTGATGCTTGGTGCAGGTCATTTTCACACATCCACAGCAAGCCCAAGCCCACTAGAGACAGAGGCTGAACATGTCACAGGACCCATCATAAATTCCTAAGCAGCTTTGTTCTTGCCTACACTAAGTATGGGAGGAGAAGCAGTAATTTAACACTGCCCTTTTTCTCCCTTGTATGTCCTAATCTTGTTCCTGCTTCTCTTCTTTTCCAGTAATAACTTAGAATACAGAGATATTTTTCAGCTCTAGGTCCTGAGCCTCAAGCCCTAAGAAATGGCCCTGGGTGTTGAACAGCAACTAACAATGCTATTTCTGGCTGTGCCTAAGTCAGCGGAGATGTCTAACTGCCCAGATTCTCAAAGTGAAAGGCAGGAAAGATATTTGGCCAGACAGGACCAAATTGCAGGCTAAACCTCTCCATACTATGTTTCTTAAAGCTCCTTTGTTAATGGGCTCTGTACTGCTAACTAGTCCATCAGCAGTACACGTTGCAAAGAGCACAGCAATCGGTGACTAAAATAGGTACATCCCATCTCAGCTATGCTTGCTTCTTCTGTCAGCTCTGGTAGGGCAAGAAATAGCTGTATCATACCAACTTGTCCTGACACTTCTTAATTAATGCCCTTTTAGGAGATCAGGTTTTCAGACTGCTGCTGTGGACAAAAACAGGGCTCTTGTCCACGAGCACTGCAGAATAATTAACAGTGCAAATTGTGAGTTCAAGCCTGGGGCAATAATGTGACATTAGCCCTGGCAAAGCCTGCAGAGCAGAGTGCCAAAGGCATGTCTGGGAGCAGGGTCCCTGTAAGGGTCATGCTGCCTGTGTCTGCTTTGAGCATCCCAGTGAGTAGATAAATGCAGCGAATGAGAGAGATATTTTAGGGCTGCTCCCTTCCTGTAACCTAGAAGACAGAAATTTTTTCCAAAACCTGTGTCCTCCTTAATACCTAAAAAATTCACGGGGTCTGTGGAGGGAGCAAGTGGAGGACTTGGGAGCAAGGAGCAGGAAGTCTTTGCAGGAGGAAAAGGAGAAGACAGAGCAGCAGGCTGACAGATTTGAGGAAGAAGAAAGCACAAAAGTGAGAAGGCTGCAGTTCCCTGAGATGTATGTCATTTTATCTATCATCAGATCCTAGGGTATTTGACAAATACTTCAGCACCCAAGCACACTGCTGTGCCTATACATGCTCTACTGTGTGTCTCTGTAGAGGTCTTGCTCCCCTTTTTCTGTTCTGGTCTTTTTTCCTCCCTCCCCTTTCCCCTACAACAGCCCCAGAGCATCAGGACTGACAAAGGATCAGCAGGAACAGTAGGTTTGCATGGCAAATATAGTACCTACAAAACATACCACCTGTAAAATATGATACTGGCTAAAAGAAGGAGACATTACGATTGATGCAGTGAGGAAGGAGATTGCTTCAACCCTGCACTGAAGAGCAGCCGAAGCAGGTCTCTGCTGAGAACAGGAGGTTTCTGTATGCTCTGCCTCATACTCTCATGTCAATCAGCTCCTTTTTATCTTAGAGTAAGTTTTAGCAGCAGATAGATTAATAGTGTCTGGCAGTTCTCCTCTTTATATACTCCTGTTGTGCCCTCCTCACAGCCTTTGAGGAGCTGGAAATTATAATGCTGGACCTGAGAATTCCTTGCTGGAATTCCTCCTGCACATGAAGGCTATCAAGGAAGCATTGCTCATGAATGATCAGTATTTTAAAGCTCATCTCATCCAGCTGGGTAGCTTTTTTGCTGGGGCAACCAGCACTGAATTGCAGTGTGGTATGAGCATCACCTACTGAGGCAGCCTCTTGAAATATCCTGGAGCCTGATCCAAGCACCCAAAAAAATATGACTTCACAGGGATGTTTTACAGAAAAGGCACAAAAATGAAAAGCAGGATTAGAGGTCTTCAGATGCAGCAGCATAAGATACCCTTAACACGTGTAGCCTAAAGATATGTCCATTTGAGAAGACAGAGATATACTAGTATATACTAATATAGACCCACAGCCCTTCAAGACAACTATTGACCTATCATTCAGGAATTTGACTCAACAGTGGTGAGCCTTGTGTGAAGCCAAAGAAGTATATCAGTACTGATGGAGTAGATAGGACGAAGGCAAAGAAATGAACTCTTCTGTTGAGTGTCTAAAGCCTGAAAGAGAAGTGGAAGACATTTGATTTTTTACTTTTGCAGTGTAAATGTAAGCTTCAAAATGCCTACTCTCCATTCAGATAGCCCAAGGGAATGCACAAGAGGACTGACAGGAAGGATTGGGCAAGTTCTTGTACATGACCCTGTCCCACAATACCGCAGTGCACTGTACAGCTATAACCCTGTGGGTCACCTGTGAATTGAACAATGACAGGAATTTTTGTTTTATAGATGGTGACTGCCAGGCAGATCAATGACTATGTCATTGGATAGGGACTCAACCCAGATGCTTCTGACATCCCATTCAAATAGTGTTCTTCAGGCCATGAAGAATGGATCTTTCCAGCAAAAAGGGCTGTGGAGGAAGGGATTGAAGTGGCTAGCACAAAACACAACAGAGGTCTTAACTAACACAAGCTTCCCCAACATGAGTAAGAGCTGAGATTAATGACTTAAATCATTCAGGTAGACAGTTTAATAACCAAATATTAGCCACTGTCAGAGTGAGAAAGGGATCAGCAATAATTTATTTAATGCATGCATTTCACACCATGAAAGCAATCAACACTTCATGTAGGGAATAATGGTGGAGTCGTTATGGCTTGTAGATGGAGTAGCTCTACGGAGCATATTTGGTCCAGGCCTGAAGAGGCAAGGCTGCAATGCTCTGTGGAGCATATGTTCATGCTCTCAATGGTGCTTAGCATTGCTTCATTGAACGTTAGGTGCCTGTCACCAGCACAATGCTAATGCTAATGCTGTTCTGGCTTAGAAAGAACTAGAAGTAGGCTGGGATATTCCTGTGCTGCGTAGGAAGAGGAGCAATGTGTAGACAACAGAAGAAGGAGGACAACAATAAAGTTCAGTCAGAAGAGTACAGAGATCACAAAAAATGGGAGAGGGGGAATTGAGATTAAAAAAAAATGTAAATTCAAGGCAAAGGTTTTTTGTATTGTATGCTTTATTGAAAAGTGACTAAGGGTTGAGGACAGACTGTCCTGCTGGATTCTGGACAAATGTCAAGCCGTGTGTGTCCAGCCTACAAGGGATGCAAAACGAGATATGCTATTGCTTGTATTTCCCTCCAGCAGCCTGTCAAAAGACATCTCCATCTGGCTGACCAGCCTGTACCTCCTGGGCATGGGTGCAGAGAAGGGACTACTCTGCAGTTACTCACATGAAAGCACACAGACTTTGAAGACCACACTGAGCTCCAAGTCCCTGGGAGCCTTCACTAATCTGCACTGGCACAAAATGGGAAAAGATGCCAAAATCTAGCATGTAAAAAACACTGGTTTTGCTCACTGGACACTTAAGGAATCATGCTACATACGGTCTGTCTCTTACTGTCCCAATTTCCTGCTGTAAATAAAATCAAACTCCTCTCTCCTGTTGCTTGCATGCTCAGAAGCCCTGACCCAAGGGAACACTGCTATGCTGTGCTTGTGTCTCTTGCAGTGAACTCAGACAAGTCTCCTGCTGTAGAAAGGGGACTGACTGGCTGACCAGTCAGCCAGTTTCAAGTTGATTTGCTTCACCCATTGGCAAAAACAAGTAGGACATCATTATATTGACCTATTCATCCAGAGGTACCAAAGAAACAGAACTGAGCTGCATCCTACCGTTCAACACTGGTTACTCTACAACAGCTAGGCTGTGATGTTTAAGTCACAATGCCAGTGCAAAGAGAATGTGGGGTTTTAACAGAGAGAACCTTTCTACCTTCCCTACTCACAATCTCTTGCTAATGTCAACACAAATTATTCCTTAAATGACCAGGGAATTAATTCAAATCAGATCATTCTATACAGAGGGACATTGTCCAGACTGGGAATCTCTGGAGACATGGGACTGCTTCAAAACCTAAGAGTTTTCAAACCTCTGCTCAAGATACTGCCAGGCAGCAGTGTGTCAGGATCAAACATTACCTACAGAGGTAATTTATTAAAACAACGTGAGGAGAGAGCAGGGGGAGGAGGGCTCCAGAGGGCCATCACACTTCAAAGGATATTTGACAAAAATTAGCATAACGACACTCTCCATAGAGTCTGCATAATGCATGGTACCTATTCTGGTACCTTCCATTTAGAAATCTTTTGGAGACTCATGAAAATAGGAAGTGGAAGAGTACAGTTTGCCTTTCCCGTAAAGAGTACTGCAGGCCCGTGAACCTCCTCCATATACAAGGGCAGCCTGCTCACCTCAGCACTTCAGAGAGTCTTTTAGGGAGCTTTGATCCACTTTCTTGTTCCTTGGAATTCTTTTCTGCTCTGTCCAACCCCTTGCAATATTACCCATAACGATTGCTTCATTTTCAGCTGCTACATCCATCTCCTGTGTCCCACTTGAGCACTCTGGGTTTTTAACCCCAAAGAACAAGTTGGCTGGAGGGGACCCTAAACTACTTTAACATCTGACCACAGCAGAAAGCACCACTCAACCCCCTGAAATCAGCATCACAATCTCCCTTCCAAAATAAGTGAATTGTCCATCTAGCAAAGAAAGATTTTATGACAGGTATGTCAATCAGAAGAAGTCTACCTGCTGATGCTGTGAGCCCCAGGCAAAATTCTCCCTGAGCACAGCTGCTGCTTAGCCCATGCCCCCAAGCATGAATTCAGATTTTCCCTGGCTAATATTGTTCACCTGGGCAGTCACAGGGAAATTACACTGAGACACTTCTGTCCTTCTCTCACCACTTAAAGTACAGTATTAGCTGGCAGCTTTACTACAGGCAGATGCAGCCAGGCCAGTCACTGCTTTTCTTACTCTCAAATTTTGGTCAGATAAAGCAAAAGACGCCCTTACCAGTCTAACATCAGCACATCTCTAACAGCAAAAATGCAATACTCTTGTTTTGCTTTCATAGCAGATCTCTGGCAATGCTCTGTGGTTTTGATACAAGTATACATAAGTAAAACAGCAATGACTTTACAATATAACTCAATTTATGGATACATGCTTTTCTGTCCTTTAAACCAGTGTTACTAAAACAACACTTCTGTTTCAACAGAGCTTTCTGCATTTGCATCATTATATCATTGCCAGGCTTGCAATTCCAGAAACTTCAAGTGCAGAACACTTGTAATATATTCCTTTAGAAATTAGTTTATTAAACATCATTTTTTTTTTCATCAATCATCAGGCAATGTCACTGTGACTGCTGATTAAAAAAAATAAAGAAAAAGATTAATTTAAATTTTAAAGATCACCTTCTATTGTTATTTGGAACTGAATATTTTTCATTAGGTACCAGAGTTATCACAGATACTTTCCACCCTAGAGACAGGAAAAATTCTGACAATTCATCACTCTAGAAAGCTAATCTATTAATAAAACCAGAAACTCTTGTGGAGGCTGTTGGACAAAATAATTGAAATAAGGTTTGATTTAGCATTTGCAGCAGTCAGCTGAAGAGGGAACAATCTGTATAATGTCAGTACACAGATGCGCAAATTCACTGGCTTCTGTAACAAAAGAACTTTTGCTGCAGTCTGTATCTAAGAAGGAAAATTTCAGCTTTTACAGTGGTGAAGGTGGAACAGGGATTGCAATGCTGATGTGAATATCCTGTCCTCCCCCCTCCTCATTCCCCAGGCACCCAACAGTCAAACTGGTACATTTTTCCCTTCTTGTTTTGAATTTCCACAAAATAAACATTCCCTCTTAGCCATACCCAGCAATGCCATATTTTTTTTCCCCTATTGGCTACAAGAGCAACAATCTCAACAAGCTACTGCTGCTAAAATTATATATTGCTTTTTCTGCCTTGGTCAGCCAGCCTGTTTAAAGTTGTCACTTAATTCCCTGCCAAAACTGTTGTCATCTCAGTCAAAATCCAGCAAAATTACACTTTATATAAAAAATAATATTACTCTACACTTATATTTTAAAAACTGAGTGCAGAAAAATCTGAATCTCTAAGAAATCCAGACAGTTCCTTGTTGCAATAAAATAGTTCACCACCCACATTGACTTTTCTCCAACCTTGACTCTCTCTTGTTTTATTCTCCAATAGAAACACGTCAATGAACTTATACTGTGAGCTTCTCTGTCTTATTTATAATTTCCCAGTGCAAAAATGTTGCTGAAGTTGATTAATGTTTTCTGACCAGAACTGATATGATCTATTGAATGGACTGGGGTGTACTGATCATACGTTTGCATAAGGTTTCTGGATGTGAAATTTTCAAGTTTGCTTTGGCAACTGTAAATTGGATTCTGCTAAGGGCTACCACGCATGATTTCTCTTTTACAGAGCAAGTTGTTCAAGGTTACTGAACCACGTACACTGTTGTGTTGTAGAAAAGGCTGCACTTCAACACAGCATAGCTGCACAGCAGCTCAGAAGAGCAGCTGGAGGGAGAGGGAAACAAGATGTTGTCACAGATCTCAGGGGGCTTTAGAGAGCTGAGAACCTGCCATTTTCTTGTGCGGAAAGACTGGATCCAGGGGTACATTCCAAAAGATGGTACACATGGCTACAGCCTTGGGGTCCTTCCTCTAGCACAACCTCATGAGCTGGAGAAGGCTAGACTTTAAGCTAATGACTTTATCCGTTGTGATCATTCAGTCAAGAGCAAAGCCAGGAAGGAAACCCACATAAACTCACTCCTTTTAACCAGAGGACGAGTCCTGCCTATAAATGACTATGAACATTGCCTAGTGGGTAGTAAGGAGCTACCTGAGGGACCATTTCTGCTCTATGAAATGCATATTTTGTTTGGTCTAGCTACAACCAGTATTGAGGGTACGAAGGTAAAAAAGGCAGAATTTGATCTGCACTCACATTTATGGGACAAAAGGACATCGAAAGAGTCTGCCCATCTTGATGCTTCTTCTGTTGACAGCCTTCTGTAAAGAAAGAAAGGGTTAAGTTACAGACAACCCATAGCCACTGGTTACCTCTAGGGCTGTTTGACAAGAACACCAAGGAAGGCTGAAATTCTCACTTAACATCGGAGGTCTACAATATCAAGGTCTCCAGGTGAGCAAGTCACCCTTGCCTCCCTTTAGAAACAGTGAGAGGAAACAGATGGGCTTGCAGTGACTTGACTCTCTTCAGCTCACATCCCCAGGTAAGTGGGTAAAATAGACCAGATGAATCACACCCAAAAAGAGACTAATTTTTCCTCACTGACTCTAAGCAGAGGCCCAGAGAACAAGTTCAGATGTAGACATTTACATAGTAAAAGCCAAAAGTCAAGCAAAATTAAACCCGTCCCTGCAGGATTGTTTCTCTCTCTTTCCTGACTTTGAGGGGAAGATTAAAGTCTTTGCTCAGGTGTAAGCAGTGACTTGTGATCACATGAATCTCATCCCACTCATCTCAAATCAGGACACTGAATTGTCTGAAGCATGTACCTTAAGTGTTGTGGGAACTAACACAGAACTTTCTGGGTAGTGCTTAATAGCAAGGCTTAGCTAAAGCAGACAGCGACCTGAAATTGCTGGTCACCTCTTACACTGAGCCAACTGTTCAGACTTTGATTTGCGATGACAGAGGGGTAAATCACATCCTCAACTATGTGCAGACATGTTCCACGTACAGCAGTGGGGACAGTGAGCTTGTCCTGTCTCACAGGAGAACTCGTATCAATGATCAGGGTATTTTCAGAAAAAGCTGTTCTTGCTGTATCAGCACAGTTTTGTTTTCCTTCTTCCTTGTGGCTATAAAGAACCAGTCAAAGCTTATGAGAAGTACAACAAAAGGAAGATAATACTGGAAGAGGTGGTGGGCAGGGAGGGGAAGGACAGAAATGGGGTTGAGGTAAGATGCTGCAGCTATACTCACTTCAAAGCCCGGTTGGGCTTGTCCGGAAGAATAGCTGTGAAATCATTATATGAGTCTGATTTGTGAGACAGGCAGCCCAGGCGAGTCCTCATCCCTCTGTTCCTGTGGTTGAGGTAGGGGCGCAGGGGTGTAAGCAGGGGAAAACCAAAAAAGATGCTGATTATAAGTCTAGCCAGAGCAGAAAAAAGCCAAAAAAACCCCAACTCAAACCAAACTAAAATAGAACAAGAACACCACAGTGTCTCTGTGCCTCATCAGACCTGTGTCCTTGGTTCCCTCCTCTGTGGGAGGGACCCTGAAACATCTTCAGTGAGATGCCAAACAGTCTCTAAGGACAGACAGCACCAGAGCAGCTGAAGGCTCACCCACACCAGCCATTCAGCTGCTCTGAGTGGCAAAAAGACTTTCAAAGGCTGCGCTTTGGGATGGTTTCTTGGAAATCCTGCTCTGGTGAGGTGTGGAAGGAGAGCAAAGGGCAGCAATACCAGAAATAAGCCACCATGATCCAGCAGCACCAGAAAAAAGCCCAAATAGCAGGGTTTGAGGGCAGGAGGGGGAGGGAAGAAAAAGAGAGGGAGTAAGGCACCTACAAGGTGAGCCTGTGCAGCAGAGCCATGAAACTGTGGCTAGCATCAATCAAAAGTAGCTTCTTTAGTCTCAGGGTTGCATAAGCAGGCTAAAACTGCGTCTTTCCTGACAGGTTTACCCAGGCAGGAAATGGCTTTCTTGCTTTTTATCCTCTGAATTTCAAACCAGACTCAGAGCCTTTGTGTCTCCATCAGCCCCTCATGTCCTTGCCAGCCCCTTCCCAGGACAGAAAATGTTTCCACAGCATCCTTCATTACATAATCCTGGGATGTGGAAGAACACAAAAGGAGAGGGGGAACAAAACACACACATGCATCTCCTCTCAAAAACATAGAGATGCCTGTTAATGACTTTACATGGTCTCTAGAAGGGCAGAGCATGTGGTTTGTGTCTCCAGCCCAAGGTCATCTCTTCTGCTAGATTCCCAAGACATCAAACAAGGCCATCCTATCCTCTGGACCACAGGAGGAAGATTTAGTGACCTACTCTCCACTTCTCAGCTGTTGGACACACTTAACTGAAGAAAGCCCTTCCCTGAGCCCTGCTGCCAAACAGATGCTAAATACTTTCTGTGACTGTAGAGGGAAGTACATTATTTTTCTCTTCCATATGTAATTCTTGCAGAACGCTTCAGCACCAGCAACTGAGCCAATCTGTAGCATGCCTGTTTCCCCCTTCTCCTCCCGCCTTTCAGAGAGTTTCTATTACTGCACATTTTAATGTAATCTTAAAGCAAATTAAATGTTAATTAAATGCAATGAGTGTCTCCCTGGCGCAGCACAGGCAGCTCGCAGCAGTTAACAAGCACAAAAACCTGGAGATCTTCAGTTGCAGGAATTGTTGCACAGCCTCAAACTATGGACCCATGGCTAGTGATTTTAGGATGCTACACTATATAAACCTCAAACACCAGTGCAACAATAGCATGTGTAAAGTGCTGTGTTCCTGGCTGAGCATGCTGGACCTGCTGTGCTCAGACATTGAGCCCACTATAGGATCTTTCTGGTACCTTTCCTGATACCTCCCACCTCCAACCTTTGTCTTGTCTGCACTGTTTTCTCTAGCAAGCTCACGAATTTCGCAGTGAAAGGTGTGACATGCATTACCGCAATGCTGCTCAGATTTCTCTCTGATGCCTGAGATCAAGGCACTGCAGCAGGGAATCAGAGTGTTTGAGGGACAGAGACACTGTGCCACGTGCAAGGATCTTGTCTCTCATAGAACACTGATCTCTAGGTGAGGACTTCCAAGACAGGACACAGAAGAAAGAGAGGAAAAGAATCTGGGTCCATGGGAGGTGCAGAGGCAAGGGAAGGGCAGGAGGGAAGAGGGGGCACCACAGCAAGCTGAAAGGCTTGCTGGACAAGGTAAGCAACGACAGGATGGGCAGGGATGAGAGATGCATCATGTCTTTCCAGTTACCTCCGTGGGATCAGTAAGGCAGCCATTCAGGCATCCAGCTATAGTCAACCCTTTAACTGGCTGGCTTGGACAGCAGTCAGGGCTGTTTGCAGGAGGCAGGAGTGCAGGAAGGAGGGATTTACTGTTTCATGTCCTAGCACTTAAAAATGTACCAAAGGATCCTCTGGAAAATAAAAGGAGGGCCCGTTGTTCTCAACCCATTTGATCCTTGCCTCCTATCACGGAAGGTCAGTTTTTCAGTGGAAGACGTTCAGAGTTAAGGGATGATCAAAGTGGAGAGACAGCATTTCCTTCTAAGACCAAGACCGCAGGTTAAGTCCAGCTTCGGGTCTAAAGGGATTTCAGTTTGGTGTCACAGCTCACCATAGAGCAGCAGGAGTTGGCATTATGGCACTCATCATTCAGCACCTCTGAAGGTCTCTCTCCTCAACAGGCAGAGCTCCAGGCTGACCTTGCTAAGAAGACCAAACTACCTCTTGTCCCTGTCCTTCCAGGTCATGGCTGATGTTATTGGCCAGGCATCATGGAAAAGCTGGCGCTGCAAATAGAATAAAGGAGGACTTTTCATGTGTCTGCAGATGCTGGTCCTTTCACCATCACAGGCTTAAGCACTCACACAAAAAAACCTCAAAGAAAGCATCTCCTCTTTGGGGTGGTGGGAGCCTGTGGGGAGCCACCAAGGAGAAGGGAGGAAGGGAGGAAGGAAGGAATGGTAATGTCCCTGTGAGCCTTGGCACATGGGCAGCTGACTGCACTAATCTCACACCAGGGTGTGGAGGTGAGGTCCACCAGCCAGGAGACTGATGGAATAGAGCAGGACTGTATGGTGAGCTAAGGACAAAGGTTTCTTACTTGCTAATACAGGGCCAAGCTCCAGGTAACCTCCATGTCCTCTTGTTCCAAGAAAAAAATGGAGGAGGAGACAAAGGAACTGGTAAGAGTAGAGGCTGTGTGCAAAGGAATCAGGACCCTGCTCTGCTGAGGCCTGGGGAGATCCCAGAGCTTGGGCTGTCCAATGCAACATCCCTTTTAAAATCTGATTACATTAAAAATGCACAAAGCCTCTTCCCAACTAAATTAATGGAACTGGGATTGTGCTACATTCCAGTGAGTGTATTTCCTTAATCCTTACCCTGACCGGCTGCTTCGATGCGCTTTAACTGAAATCAATCCTTGTAATTCCTTAAGCCCGGTCAAATTTTCTCATTAACAGCCTCAGCTGCATGTGGGGCCATAGTACATGATTTCCAAGAGTCCAGCAGCCCCTACTCCTCTTTCCTGCTGCTACTGCAAAGAGACAGCTGGAAGCAGAGCCAGGTGCCCTCTCCCTTGCAGCCTTCTCTAGCAGCCTGCTTTTTGGGATAGTGTTATGAAATAGCCTTTTGCTTGCCCCTGCTACCACCCACTTGCCAGCCCCGCAACAACAACCTGCACAGCTAGGCAGCATCGAACTTCCCTGTGACCCCAAAGACTTCACAGATGCCAAGACCTACATTTCCTGTGAAGGCAATCCCACTGCTAAGCTAACATACCCACGGATGTTTCTTCTGATTGCAAATAAAGCTAGTCAGTTTTGACTTTAGAAATACAGTCTGTGCCGTCTGGTAAAGGCATCCTGGTAGGTGTCGGTGGTGAGGTTTTTCACATCTCCCTCCATCCTTCATCCTACCTCCCCCTCCTACTGAAGGACCCCAGTCAAGGAGAATTGCCAGTCTCATCATGAATGTGTTTTGGGGTTTCTCCCTGGGAGACAGAAAGGGTATCATTGTGACATGCAGGTTATCAAACCACCCCAGGAGATCACCTGAGCAAAGATAAAGAAACCATCCCAATAGAAAAAACAATAGCAGCACAAAGGTTAAAAACCCCACAACAAATGCAACAACAACAACAATAACCTAAACAAAACAAACCATGAGATCTCAGGAGCTTCAAGATATTAAGACCATTCATTCAAATGCAGCGAAAGCCAGAAAAAGCTGAACAGAGGCACTGCAGACAGACACAGAGAAAAAAGATACTCACTGCCTTTGACCTGTCCTCTCTGTCAGTGGGTCTGTGCCGACACCGTGGTCAGAGAGGCTCTGTGGAGAGAGCAGAATAGTCTTCTTCAGAGACAACCCCCTGCACAGGGTGAAAGTCTCACTTCGACACCCCTCCCCTTCCCACCTCTCTCCGGCCAGCAGCAGCAGCGCAGCTCAGAGCAGCTCTCACATCCAGCAACCCCCTACAGCAGCCTCAAGCCAGCAGACTGATGCTCTGCTGTGCAGCTGGCTCCCACTGCTCATCAGCGGCACTGCCGGGGAGCCCACCGGAGCAGCACGTTTCGCTGCACCCCTTCCGCACCCACCTGGCAGCAAAAGCCCAGCTTCTCCCCCGTTGGAGATGGGGGACTGCTCTGCACGTGCGGTGGATGCCAAAGTCTGGCAGGGAGCATGTGGGGGCGGGGAGGGGGAGATGCCTGCAAAAGCACTCGCTGTTGTCACCCTCGGTATGTTGGAGAAAAGCATCCGCCTGCACCATTTTAATCGTCGCCTCTGAGGTTTAGCGAAGGTTGCTGCCCTCAGATCACAGATCATCAGGAGTTGCCACAGACACTAGGGATGGGAGAGTTTAATTAAAGTGACCAGATGTCAGCAGGGCCAAATAAAATTTTGGCAACAGGCAAGGGAGGACCTTTCTGCAGGGCATGGGATGACAGAAGAAAAGAAATCCACTTGGTAAGTCACTAATGTGACTGAACCCTTGCATCCATCTCCCCCTTTCTCTCACCTGATGCGTGCAGTCCTGCTCACTCCCTGCAACCTCTCTCAGTGTGCTCACCCCATGGTTATAGGCTCCAATGCCCTTTTCACTCCTGCACCCACACCTTCATCCTCCAAAGGATGCATATAGGATGTCCAGTGCCTCACCCCAGAGACTCTAACAACAACCTAACCCAGAGCTCCGACACAGTGCAGCTGCAGCACAGCTTAGCACAATATCTGGGTGTCACGCAGGTTGCACAGGCACTGCTGTGTGTCACTGTCTCACTGAGAGCTCAAGCCATGGAATCTCCATTGCTTTATTGCTTTTTTGATCATAACGAAGTTGATCAACTAAAAATTAAAAATAAAAAGGCCCTCTGCAGTTAAACAAGTCATTGTCCTTTTCCTGGAAACATGTAGCCTCTCCTCTGCTAAAAAAACTGCTGTGCCTAACATCCTGGTGCTACTAGCAGGAAGTATGTCTTGAGATAGCACATTATCACCAGGCAACATCCCTAGGCAGAGACAGAATCTTGCTAAACTTACTACAAAAACAAAGGGATTAGTAGCACTGCAGTAATGATCCCAGCTCTCCATCATCTTGGATCCCCTCTTTCACAGCTCAATGCAAAAAGGAAATATTTGTCTTGTTCTCATCCTCCCATCACAATGCCCAGGTCATCCTGACTCAGATTAATCATGTCTCCAGCTATCAGAAGACAAGCATTGAGAAAACACCATGGCAGATACAATCTCCTCTCAGCCAAAGTCAAAGGTTGAGGTTCATCTTATGCTTCTGCTATGACAGGCTGGTTTGTTCAAGTTAAATAACGCTCAGCTTCGGCCCTTGCCCCAAACACAAGGCAAATTTAGTACAACATCACCAAGGGTTTAACTTCTATCATTTCGGTTTTGCTCTAATGCATTTCCACATTTCCAAGTTCTCTCTGAGCAACCGCAGGGTATCACAAGTGTTGTTTTCATACTACTTCCAGGGCAACTCTCAGATGTCATTTACACACACAGACACTGTGGGGTAGAGGAGGTCAACAAAATGTTAATCAACAAAAGTCTAGATAATTCTGGTCCCTTATTCAGATACCTGGACTTTGCTGCAGTCTCAAACAGATCAAAAACTCTGATCCACTAACTCTGGATGGGATAAATCGGAAGACCACATGAGTGCTCCTACTTCTCCTCCTGCTTTTACGCCAGTTTTCTATATTGCCATCTCAAAGCCATCACCACCATAGACAGAGATCATATTTCTATATTCCTATTTCTCCAGTATACAACTTTTTTGTGACCTCAGTGACATCCTGTAACAACCCACAAACGACTCTGAACATCAACAGTTTTTTTCTTCTAGTTTCTGCGGCCAGGTGTGAGTTAATGCAGAGCAAAAAGAAGTGAACTATGCTGACACGGGCACTATGGGAAATGTAATTAAATTGCAGGTAAAGAGAATTACATTTTTTACAGGGTAATATTTTAGAAAGCTTCTGTTCAGCAGAAGATTTTTATGGCAAATTCCTTCTAAAACAGCTCTCCTGCTTTTAACTAAGCTGTAGCTTCTACTTAAACGCTTTTAATGAAAAAACTCATTTTGATATTAGGCTTGAATCCCATCAAAAATTCTAAATCTCTCCAACAAATACATTGAAGCAATTTCCTCATGACCTGCTAACAGCAAAACACAAGTGGTGAACATGTGCAGCGTTGGGAATGTTGGTCTGTCACTGGGCAGGGTGGAAGGGAATTTGCCAGCCTGTTCTGATGTTAATCTTCTCTCCACCATCTCAGGGTCATTTTCACCCTCCCTATTACTTTAAATACCTCCCTGCCTATTCCATGTGTTTTGTTCATTGATCATCATTCAAGTCTTTTCTACCCAGAAACTTCTGGACCAAACACCTCCTACAGTTTCACTTGGTGGCAGTTTCTGCCACCCAACTGCCAGATAGAATTGTGTGGCCTGAAGATACCTCTTCCTTCCAGTACATCTGTCTTTACACATCCAGCAGGATCAGGAAGGCAGCTTTGGCTGGTAGTTGTGTGGTTTTTGCCTCTCCAGATACAGAGATGCTCCTCCCAGGGCTGGCAGCTAATCACCCTTCTCAGGTGGGAGCTGGAAGATCAGAGGATGCCTACACTGACTAGCTCATTCGCTTGGCTCACATCTCCAGTGGCTTTGCCTTAAACAAACTCCTTCACCTTGACATTTAAGCAGACTTCTCTGTGTCTTCTCACTCTTGCTCTGTTTCCACAGTGGTCTGCTGCTGCTCTAGGATTCTATTATTCTATGCTTAACGAGCTGTCACGCCAAGCTTGCCACTGTCGCTTCCACTTCTCATTTCTGACTTTGTGCCCTTGTCATATTTACAGTGATCCATGCCACAGGGGCTTTGAACTTCTTTGGGGTTGCATTTGCTCTTCCTTTGTGCCTTTTCCTGGATCTGTGCCAGCATCTCTCTTTTCTAGTACTGTGCTGCAAGGAGCTTGTTCGAGGGTGTGCTTCACAACTTCCTAGCCCAAGAAGTTTTCCCTGGTGCCAAGAAACTGCTTATTCAAACTGCTGTGATGTTTGGCAGATACATCCTCACAGGTGGAATCATTACTTGGAATATTTTCATGAGATCCTGTTGCCTCTATAATCTCTCTGGAAGATGCTTGGTCATGTAGGTCCTGTGACTGCAAAATGCCAGTTACATGAGGCTGATTGCTTCCTACAGTAGTCACTGCTTTGGGAATTCAGGTGATCTGCATCCTGCAAAGCCTGCCTTTATCTCACCTACAAGACTGCAGCACTCAGTCCACTTCTGGTGTGACCTGAGGGGGCTTGATGAAGAACTGGAAAGAACAACCACCTTTGACTTAGAGTGATAATCCTAGCAAATCTCTAATGACACTAAGCATCATTCAATGTCCTCTGAAATATGGTAATTCAAAATTTATGCAGAATCCAGACTGCTACCTGTGTGGGCCTGGCCCCCAGGTAATTCAGATTAATAGTTAATTTACCTCCAGAGCTTGCTGTTCTCTAACGCTATTTGCAATTAAAGCTGGAAGAAAATTTTTAGTAACAGATATTTGACATGCAATGTTATACTCACTATGGCAGGCTGCCTGCCTGCTTGTTTGAGGGTCCACTAGAAAACACACTTGGTCCAGCATAATATGACTGACTGTCTGGGGAAGAAGAAATTACATCTGACATAGATACCTTCCTAAACTGAAAAACAAATCACAGACTTGTCTTACTCATGAAGAAAGCCACAAGAACAGATCCCTCTCATAAAAAGGAACTTCATGAAATACCCAGACATGTAGCTCAGAGTGTCTTTAAGGGATTATTTTTTTCTATTCACCTTAAACCTCAAATCATTCTCCACATCAGGCCTGGCAAGCATGAGAGCCTGAAGGGTGAAACAAGGAGAGCTTGAGTTTCAGAAGTAGGTGAGGGAACCAAGCAGCAGATATACCAGATGGGGGATTGATAGAAGAAGCTATTTCACATGTGCTAACAAGTGCAGGAAAGAGGAGACACCCACTGAGTTGAACTCCCCTTGAAAATAAAAGACTATGTTTAAAAATAAAAGTAAATTACATAAAGTGTGATCCACAGTTCTGTCTCTGGCTTAGCTTGAGAGCATGGTTGTTTAAATTCTCCCCTGTGTCAATGATAGAAGTGTCTCCTGGACAAGTCTGTGGCTCTCAGGCACTGTGATTGCTGCATTAGAACAAATGCCTCTGCTGCAAGATGGTTCCTGGCCCAAGCCTGCGTGCTCTCCACTCCATCCCCAGTTCCTCCAGGCAGGTAGCAAGCAAAACCAACACCTAAGCAGTGTGGGAGGCTCCAGGCTGAGAAGGACAACATGCAACATAGGAATCAAGGGAAGAATTTTCCCTTTAAAGCCCTTTATTACAATTTCATAATAGTTCTCTGAGGAAACATGCTCCCATGCCCAGGAGCAGTTACACGTAAAGAAGCAAGCCAGTGCCTCTGCATGCGCATTGGAAAGGATGCTGTTCATGTGAAGCAGGGAGGCAGAAAAGATTGGGCTTGACACAGAACTGCTCTGTGCAGCCTTGGAGTCCTCTCAGTTTTCAGCATCGCTGCTGCTGTCAGTGTGGCAGCATCTGTAATGCCGTTGGTGTGTATGGTTGGGAAGCCAAGACAGATCCACCCCAACAGACATAGCTCCACAATGATCCCCTACAGCAAATGCTCTGTTCCTTGTATGTTTTGATTGAGATCTGATGCTTGCCACAGGCCAGGGAGTGAGGCTTGCTGACAGATGGGGTTAATTTTCTGCTATGAGATAATTCAAGGTGCTTGCAAGTAGCCTATATTTTGCAATCTGAACACTGCAAACTAGTCATTTATTGAATGTTAGAAATAAGCCCCAAGATCTCAGAGTTGCAGTCATAAATCCATTTATGATGGACAAGGTCTATGCTTCTTTGCTCTTATCACTGTTATTTCAAAAAATAAGGCTTAACAAGGCATCCAGGTCCCACAGCACGGATTTACTGGGGCTATTAACTAGTGTACAGATACACAGTGTGGCTCCAGGAGGTCATTCCCACTGAGCACGTGCTCAACTTTAAACACGTGAGCAGTTGAATGGGTATTTATATGATAAAATACAGAGTTAACTGCATGGTTGAGTTGGGATTTCGCTTTCATCTCTGGAGGCTGCTGGTCTAGCCTTAATTAAAACATAAATTAATTGAGTTGGATGGGCTCATCCTCTTTCTCTGGCAGATGGAGATTCTTTCATAAAAATGCTTGCTGCATCCAGCACCAATCTCTCCTCAGGAAACTGTCCTGCAATCATTACCTGTGTCCTGCCAGTCCAGATAGAGATGCACACCAACCTCTGCCAGCATATGCACCAGTCAAGCCCTAGACTCTGGGCAATGTTTCTAGAGCCACACAGAAGGACTGCAGGGCGAGGCCAGGCTTGTCCTGCTAGCGCAGAACGTGCTGCTTCAGAGGAGTCTGGGACTGCAGGAACAAGTGAGCCTCAGAGAAGGGCAGCACAACAGGACAGTAAAAGGACAAGCCTTTATGCAATGTGTACACTCCCCAAACGGGGGAAGGCAACTCTGCTCCTCTGGGACTGGGTGCAGCGATAATCAGCCAGAGAGAAGATGCTAGCACAATGGGAGCCTTGTGCATCTTAGCTGTGCCAAATTACCAGTTTAATTCCCCCACCCATCAAATGATGGCAAAGAGATGATCCTTGCTGCTGCAGCACTCTCCATGAGTTACAGCATCCCTGCAATCAGGGCTGAAGAATAAGTAGTCCCACAAGTTAACTCCCCATTCTTTCCCCAAAGAGTGCACATGCTCCTGCCATCTGCAAGTTTTGGCTACAGTCTTTGCTCAATGCTGTTCTCTTGCCATCAACATGTTGTCTTTTTGCTCCAATTAGTCTTATTTTTAACCAGCTCAGTCGCAGCATTAACTCCAATGTTAGTCACAATGTCACAGATGATATCCAAATATTCAAAGGAAATACAATCCATCATTTTAAAATGACAACAATAGTGAGAGGGGAGAGGGGGAATGGATGAAAAGATGAAGATCGAAGAGCTGCAGGCACCAGCACAGGCTGATGTTTTCTCTCAGCATCAAAGGCCCACCGCTAATCCCATTGAAACGGAGATTACCCTAGAATGAGTCCTGTGCTCCTGTATCAACCCAGACAGGTCTGGGCTGGGCTTAATTTGTGAAATATGCTGCTCTCTTTCTCTGCCGGCTAGTTAGAAGCAGTGCCTGTGTCCCTTTGACGATTCATAAGACACCACATGAGATTAATGTACTGGGAGAAGCACTGCCATGACATCAATAGGGGTGACATCTGAGCAGCACCCTTCCTCTCCCGTTTTGCCTGTGGAGCCATCTTTCCCACTGGAAACTGGGGCAAGTAAAAACCCCTCCCCCGGGGACTCGTAACCAAGCAAAGGACCACAGGGCCTTTCATCACCCACGAGGGCCCTCCTAGCTCTTACCTGTCTTGCAGCTGGCAGTAGTATGGTGGCTACGTGGCTTTTGGTGCTTGATGGACACAGCTGATTGGGACCCTGAGGAACAGTGTCTGCAGACTCCCGGTGCATCGGGGAGGGTGAAGGACCCAGCCCTGCCACAGTTATCTCTGGAGGAGCAGCAGCACTGTGCCACTTTTCCCGGCTCTCTAGCCCTGTGTCTCATGAAAAGAACAAGAGCTGGTGGAAGGAGGGGGGTTACGAAAGAGAGGGAAGGGGGAGAAGGGAGAACGAGAGCGTGCGCTCTCGCAAATGCACACACAGAGAGCAGACAGAGGCTTGTATAGGATGGCACTGCCTGACTTGCTCTCATTATTGCTGCAGGCTGGCTGCTGCCTGTGGAAAACTTGCCAGCATCGGCTGCTGGCCAGGGGCATAGTGGGGAAAAGAGACAGGGAAGAGATTAGGACCTCACAGACCATTGGAGCAAGGAAAACTACCACCTAGGCACCAGAGGCTTTGTTGTCTGTCTTTGCTTTTACCTGGGAGGGGAAATGCCATACCAGAGGCCTGGAAGGGATTGCAGTGATGGAGTTCAGCTTTTCCCTGATGACTCCTTTCTCCTTTGAACATAAAAAGAAGCCCCAGTCCCCCGCAATTGCACCAAGGGATGTTGTAAGACTAGCCTGACCCAGAGGTTTTGGAGATAGCATTGCACCAAGACAGACAGAAAGCGGGTTGCAAATATCCAAAACACCAGCATCACATAAAGCTCACCCTTCCTCTCTCATTCCCATTATCCAGGTCATGTCAATACAGGTCCACAGGCCTGGCAGGAGGGTGTGGAAAGGCACTCAAGCCATAATACCTCCCCCTTGCATGTTGCACAGAAAGCTATATGTATGTGCATGCTGCACAAAGCTGCCTGCAGTCCCTGACACTGCTGATCTGCTGCAATGACAGACCCAAAATGCCAGGGATTCAGAGACATAGTGTAATCCTCCCCGAAGGGGCACTAATTCCCCAATCCACAGATTTTTACAACGTGCTTTTCTAAAGCATCACATGCTTAGAGGCCGGTGCCCCTTTGAAAGGAAGTAAGAGATTTGGCCCTGATTCCTTTTTCAGCTTTGTGAAAGACCCATACCTCCTCCCCTCTACCTTCCTTAGTGGCTTACCACTCAGAGGGACTGGGTCTTGCCTGGGGTGCTCAGTTTGGTTAGAAGGATTAAAATGAAAGCAAAGCCAGAGACTTAAGTACTATACGCTTCCCTGAAATACCCAAGTCACCTGTTCACTGCAGCTCCCTACTCTAGCGTCTCCCATTGGTGATTTCGGAGACGTGTGGATATCTAGCCGTAAGGCTGCTGTTAATAAGAATCAACGGATGGCATGCATTGAATTACAAGATCAGAAAGTCTCCTAGTCAATACTCTCTACAGCAGTAAATCTAAGAGTGCACCACGTTGTCAAGTCCATCTCTAACACACCTTAACGACTCACCTGAGATCACACTGCAACAGAGCAGGATAGAACACAGTCCTACTGAGCCAAAATCCAGCACACAAGCCACCTACCTGCTCAGCTGGCCTCAGGACATTGGTGCCCAGCTCCAGGAAACATCTCCCTCACGAGTCACTCTGCCAGGAGCTGTCAGAATATATTTTCAGTCACAGCATGCCATCAGCCCTAGAATAGTAAAGGTCCCATTGTAGATCCATAGCTACAGATGGTTCCTCTGTCTGCAGATACAGCAGATACATTGTCTCAGGGATGATGGTTTCAAGACCTAAAATCAGGAATCCTTATTCCCACCACAAGAGGAGCAAGATGCTGAGACGTAAAGCTATGTCAGGATCCTGACCATTTCCCCAGTATGCAGAAACTCCAGCAGCACTGGGGAGCTGGATCCCTTGAGGCTGCTGAAGTAGAGAGTAATATCACTGCAAGGGTGGGCATGGACATCTTTTTTGTGGGCATGGGCATTTTTTCCAGCTCTGTGTGTGTGTATTATATATATCACTGACAAAGCCTGCTGGAGTCTCAGTGGGTGCATGTTAGCTGTCTTACACCCCAAGGCTGGGAGATTTCCAAATGACATCTGCTCTCCATAGGGCTGTTTTAATGCAGATATTCTGCAGTGCGATCTTCTAGTTGAAGGCAGGGTAGGCATGAACCATCTTTGGGGAAAATAATACCCACATCTGTGGCTTCTGGAGAGTGAGAACATCTGTTCTGTGCCCCAGAGCATGCAGCCAACCTTTCAGTTTCCAGGACACCATGCAGCCTGCCAGGAAGGCAGACACTCCAGCATCCTTGCAGCTGGGGTCTGACTTTCCCAGGGGAAAAAAAGGACAAAGCGTTTCAGATGATTTGCAGCACAGTGTCCAGGACTTTGCAGAGTCATGTCACTCACAAAGAGACATTGGCTGTGCCACTGCCCCACCACTGTAAGGGCTTTATACCATCATGGATTGCTTCTCCCTGGGTGATCCAGGATCCTGGGTGATCTAGCTGCATGTGAAAAATCAGAGGGTCTGTTTTGTATGTGTGCAAAACCTAAACTTAGCAAGATTAATTTGTGATGGGAAAATAGTCCATATTTATGTAACTGTGAAAAGCTGCAGTGAAGGCTACGGATCCAATGGGAGAGGAGTGTATGTTCAGAGCTAATGACAAACGCTGCTATGCACTCGGCTTTGTTGAGAGCTACAGTAACTGCATATTCATCACCCTACACCCCAGAGAAACAGCTTTGAGGCATTCCAGGCTAAGAATAGAGGTCTTGTTGTGTTTGCTGCTCCACGACCCTTTTTTTTTGTCCAGAATTAGAGGCAACAGGGTAAGGAAGCCCAGCTGAACCAGCACTGCAAATGGCAGCATCCATGCATGCCTATGAGCAGCGCAGGGGCCTTGGCTCAGCAGGGGTGGAGAGCACTGAATAAAGGGCAAATTCATTCACAGCCATACAGGATGGCATTAGTGCTGGCCCTCTGCTCACAGAGACATCCCCTGTGGTGGATGGGGTACTCAGAAAACACAGCTCCCTTGTGCATAAACAAAACCCAAGCATCTTGCAAAGCAGGCATCAGGGGCAGTGTCAGTACTGAAATTAGCAGCTCATCGTGGCTGTGAAATCTGATGGCATGGTTCCACCTCAGCAACCCTGGTACCTGCAGGGACAGACAGCCTCACCAGCATCTGCTTGCCAGTGAAGTTTTTCTCCCCTTCCCCTCACACACACATATTCTGCCCTACTTAAACCAGGTTGTGAATCCAGTAATACCCAGCCTGGAAATATAAACCTCAGAGCTAGACACCCAGGTGTTTTTCAGACACCCCACACCTTTAAGAGATCTTTTAGCTCCAGAAACAATCATGTGGTAGTGCTGGCACTGGTAGGGAACAACATGGTGCTGCTACTTGTCTGATTTTGCATGTGTAACCCTGGGACTCTGGGAAAGCTCTTTATTGGCTAAATTGGTCTTGAAAATGATGGAAAAGGCAAGTTCACTCCTATGGGGAAGTGAAGGGAAAAACCATGGAAGTGTGGATGCTCCTGTGGCTTCTGCTCCATTAGTCCCACATCCTGGGGCCATGTTCCTGAACACCTATGTGAAAACAGCAAGGGAGGAAACTTACAGAAAGGATGGTGACCAAGGACTCTGAATGTCTATAAGCAGAGTCCAAGCCAAGGGCAGTAATGAACAAAGGCATTGTCCACAGACAGCTGTATTGTAACTTCTATGTGCCTGGGAGGTAAGGGAGACCACCACATCACAGGGGACCAACAGACCCAAGGCCTCAAAGAGTATTGTGTTGTTTTCAAAAAAATGGAGACAGAAATAAGTTTTCTGAAATAAAAGCTCTGCAAAATAGATTCATCTCCTTAGGAAAAGCATAGTCTCTGGAGAAAGTCTATCTTGATAGAACATCGCGTAACAACTCTTTTAGGAAAGACTATTGAGATAACCTGTCTCTCTCCCCTAAAATAAATGGCCCTGGGAGCAACACTCTTGATAAAGCGTTTCTGGGGAAAATGTCTTTAAAAAATAAGTGTTACTTCTGCATTTACCCTTGCTGCAGCAGCAGCACACAGAGCTCAGAGGTGAGCCATCATCTTCCAATGCTCCTTCCTAATCACAACTGAGAAAGATATAACAACCTTCCTGCTGCTCTCTCATTTCCTTCAGCTGTAGCTCGCTGCTCACTCAAACTAACCTGCTGTGAGCAGCAACTCTGCAAAACATGGTTTGTATTTGTATTTTGGCTTTGTGGTGTACAACAACAGGGAACTTCCCATCTGCTGCTGTTTGTTTAGTCCTTGCATTGCTAAACTAACATCTGGGAAAACTGATGAGCCTCTATTTAAAGAGTGGTGCACTTGGAGAGGAGATGTCTGTCTAATTTGTCTTTCAGACTTCTATCACTGCAGCCCAGGAAAACATGGAGCCATGTTGTGAGGCAGCAGAAAGTCCCTTATAAGTAGCCATGAGCTGGGAAGATCTGTTCCCTACGGGACAAATCCAGCAGGCAAGGCAGCCCCCATAATCAATGCTAGGGGTGAGATAGGGCTGGCTCTGGTGCTTGAGGCTGACTCTTACTTTCCTCCCTCCTTGCCAGCCTAACCTGTTGCTTGTCTGACATCAACAGTGCTACCTTCTTAGCTTCCACTGAAACTGCCTCCAAAACTGGGAACAGTGTAATCCTCTCTAACTTTCTGCCACTTCTCCAAGGGATTCAGCAGCGTCCAAGGGCCTAATGCCTAACTTCGATGCAGCCCAGCTCTGGAAAATAGGCAGAAATTGCCAAGAAGTGGAAAAAACCATATAAACCAGGGTCCTGTGGACTTCAGGGAGCATCAAGAATATGCAACAAAAGCATGATGCGAACAGCCCATCTGCTTTTTAAAAAACCCCAGTATTAACCATCAAAGCACACTGGCATAACAGGTCAACTCTGCATGGGCTAGGAATTGAGCTTTAGGGCTGCATCATACTTGACACCAAAAAGAGAACCTAAGTTGTTCACCCAGTCAGCTCTCTGATACCAGTCTCTGCCTTCCCTGCTTGCAGGCAGGAGGAAACAGCTTTTCTGTATCAAAGAGAATCATTTGACACCCAAGTCACAAGGCAGCAAGCAAACAGCAGTGCTTTTTGCCAGTCCAGAAGCACAGACTGAGAGTTATGGCAGCATGCAGGTTCTCTTCAAGAGCACAGCTACAAACACAAAAATCAGGTATTTTAGCTGAGACCGCACCATACTGAGCAGAAAGAAGAGACAGCTACGACTGTTTTGCTTTCTGAGTAACTGTTTACACCCCAGCATGGTATTTACTTTTTCACAATAGGACAAGTTTGTTGACTCATGTTTAGCTTGTGACCCAGTATAAACACCAGCAGTTTCTGCTGTCAGAACAGACAGCATCTGGTGCTGTCTACAGAGCTGTTTTATTTCTCCTAAATACAGAAACTTGCATTTATCTGCACTGCATGGCATCCTAGTTTTTCCATGACCATTTCTGCATTTGTCAAGGTTTGAATTCCAGCCATACCTCTCTTCAATACTCTACAGATTCTTCAAATCTGTAATAGTTTGTTAATAAATATATTAAAATTACATTTTCTACTCACTGAAAGAAAGGTTCAGACTGAAGAAAGGTTCCTCAAACAAGCACCTCAAAATACACATTTATGTTCCCCCTCCCCAGGTGGAATCATCAACCATTCTGTATCCAGTTTCACCTAGAATCACATCAGGTATGACTATGCCAGAAAGACTGTGTATTTGTCATGTACTGCCTCTCCCCTAGCAATAAGACCTTTTAATCTTGTCATAGGAGGATAATACTTTGGTTTGAGCTGACTTCCCTCAAAAAACCCTCAAACTTAAAAGCACTCTGGAAGATGCTGGATGTTTCAGATTGTTGGTTTGGGTTGTTTGCTTGGGGTTTTGGGGTTTTTTGTTGGTTTTGTTTGCTTGTTTGGTTTTGTTTTTTTAATGTAAATGAAAATTAAACTGATCTAACCTAACTGATCTAACTGAACTGATAGCTACCCTGTCCTCTTTGTCTTCCTTCTAGATACAGGCACTGCACAATATTTATGGCAGTCAGGTTCTCCACCTATCCACCATAATTTGTCAAAAATATCCACAAATTATTCTGAAATCACTTCAGCTAACTTTTTATCAAAATTCCTGACATCCAGACAGCTTGAGACCATCTGATTTCCCCAGAGCCCTCTTGAATGTATTGTTTTTTCCCTCTGTTCTAAGCAGAGATGTCACTATTTGTCATTATCACCAGCAGTGCTAGTCAGCACTTCTTTCTTTTGAACTTTCTAACAATGCCTAGCATGAGGAAATAAAGCACTAAGCATTTCAGCCTTCTTGACATTTTTTAATAGGTCTTTCTGTTCCCATGATTATCCTACATGTACATTAATAGTATGAGGAGGACCGAGGAAAGTGCTGACCTGCTCATTTGTTGTGCTTAGCAGGACTACTGAACGGAAGGGTTGTCACAGTCATAACAACCATTTCTTATGTTAAGGGATCATGACAAAGCAAAGGAACATTTGTCCTGCAGACGTCAAGATATAAACTAATCTCACAGTTACAAAGGGAGAACTGTGGTTATTAATTTAGCCGTGGCACTTTAGGTCAGTGTCACCAAAAGCTAGCTCCCATTGCTCAAGAGGCAAGCCCTAAGTTAGAAAGCCTGCAAAAAACCAAGCTGTGAAACTGACAGAGAAACCAGGGGGTGGGGTGGGAATGGGGGTGGGAATGGGGGTGGGGGGAGGGAGGGAGAGGGAGGAATAAAGTCTCATTTGGCCATGAAGCTATGCGGCACAATCCAGCTCACCCTCTATCATACATTACATGAAATAAGTGGCAAACGACACCAGTTAAGTACTAACTGTTTGTATAGTCTCAGAATGCCCTGAAAAAAGATTTGGATAAGCAAATAGAGCTGCCAGGAGACACTGCCTCCTGGGGTCCCTGTGCCTGGAACAGGGACCACAGTGACTAAGGGAATCTGAGTCATCCACAGACAGAGAAGAAATCTGAGATACTAGCAAGAGCAATCCTAGACCCGGGGGTCAAGTGAAACAAGAGCTACCAAAGAGGTCATAGAAGTATTAATTAGAAACATCCTACTGTTCATGTAGGAAGGTAGAATCATGTTCAAGTCCTGACTGTTGAAAGCAAGGCAAGTTAAGGTAACTCACCCTCATTGTTTCTTCTTTTATGACACCAGGGTGGACACAGCTTTCAGCAAACTTTGGTGAGACTTCTCAGCCTCAATTTTACTTATCCTCCAGGTATACTTAGTAAATAACCGAACACTACCAATCAACTTCCACATTAAACTCTATTTTTGGTTTATTAATTTGTTAAATGCATGAATGCATTCAAATTTCTATAACAGCATATTATGTGATGTCTGTTCTCCATAATAAGACGGATAATATCACAGAAGGTACATATTTACACCCTTTGCACCTCCAGGTTTTTAGTTCATACTATTGTGAAAGGCTAAGGAATAAGACAGCAACCTACTTTATGGTTTCAAAGGGAACAGTAACACCCAGGAAAACACACAAATATCTTCTGTCTTTGTCACTGGCCATTTAAAGAACAGCTTCGGTATTTCCTCCTGTTGTATGATAGATTCTAACGCTTTTCAGTATTTTTAAATCTTCTTAAGCAGGAGCCACGAGGTGGCAGCATGATCTAACCGCATATTATTTTACTTCAGCAGCAGCTCATTCCCGTTTTCTCCAAACCTCACCCACCTAGTCCTATTGCTCACCTGAGCTGCAGCAGCTGTTTAAGAGGCCATGCAGTGTGCTGGATCCAGAAACTGGTCCTAGCTGAAATAATGCTGGTTACTGGGCATCCCTGAAACGCTTAGATTAGTGCTGCCAGGGAAATAGTGAGGAACAGAAGAGAGGGATGGAAATGTCCTTGACATAAAAAATGGTCCGCAGGCTCATAGCTTGGATTTAAATAGAAGGTTTTCCAGATAGCATTAATAAAATTATAAACTTTTTTTCTAAAAGTCAATTTCTGCATCATTCCCTCTTAATGTCCTCATGACTACAAAGTACTTTATATTAATCAGTGTAGTTATTCAACTAGTGAACTTACATTTAATGGATGTTTATATTCATCAATATTTATCTCATCTTCCACAAATGCAATTACTAACAGCATGCCAGATATCTTCATGTGGCTCCTGCAAATGCATTAAAAACAGCGAGCTATCTCCAAAGGCAACTGTGGGCAGAGCTTGGTCTTGTGTATTTCTGTGGCAACTGTGCTAAAATTACGCTCTTCCCATTAAAAGAATCTGTGGTTTTTTTCTGGATCTGGCTTTAGCTATACAATTTCAACAGTGAAAACATGTAATAAGAATTCACGCTTTCACTTCAGAATCTATGCAAATTATTCTTAGGATTTTTACAAGACATCCTAAACATCCAAATGAAGCTCTTGCCTTCCATAATTGTTTTTTTAAACTTTTATAATAAATACGAAAGAGTACTTCTTATTTAAACTCCAGCATTTTCCCTTGTGAAGAAGCATGGGAGGTTAAAGATGAGTTAGCCTTCTTTGTGAACTGTTAACAGTGCTCCTGGGATGTTCCATCTGGACAATACCCTGTGTGACCTTGAGCTAGTCAGCCTCTCATGCCCCCACCTCTCCTACTGGTTCTACAATATGCTTGTGCAGAGCTGTGAAAAAATGCCATTCTACAGTTAGCAGGGGCTGTATTACCCAGAGGAAATATCACACCCATTTTGATCTAGACACTGTTGTTTTGCCAAAGTGAAATGATGCTGTTTGAAAGGATTAGTGTTGCTCTGTACTGCCCTACTCACAGCCCTGGCACTGTAATTGTTGTCAAATTAGTTCTGTTCATGCTACAAGAAAAATATATTTAAGGCTTTTCTTTTACAGAACCATACTGACATCTGTTTCTTTATACATAAATAAAGATATAATGACAAGAAAAACTGAACTGATGACAAATGAGCCTACATTTCAAGGGACACCATCAAACTGTTCTCTTCAAATTGCTAAGTAAACAAGTAGAATCTTCAGGATTGAAAGTGTGTCAAGTCGAGCATTCTCCAAATAGAGGATAATATAAAAAAATCCAATAGTTACTGTGACTGTTGTTCCAGAGAAACCCGCCCCTGTATCTGCCCCTTGTACTAACTGTTCTCAGAAATGTTTTTATATCATTCACTTTGGTATACATCTGGTACTTGGGAAAGCACAAAACATTGCCAAAACTAACTGCTTTCTTTTTCAGGTACATTGTGATCTTTCTGGTAATTTTTTTTTTAAAGTATTACCTGAAGTACATAGTTAATACTAGGTTTTGTACCAAAAACGTTACTTAGAACCTCTACACAGTACAGACCAGAAAGTGAAGGTTGAGAAGTACAGTAAGCAGCACATAATGGCAAACACCCTCCAAACAGCATAGAACAGCATCAGCTTCTGGCCACTTTGCTGCTGATGCATGTAGGGAAAGCTGGTAGCACAGGAGGCATGCAGGCAGGTGAAATCACCCTAAAACTGTACAGCTTAAAATGGATGTGATTGAAAAACAGATGATATTAATTCATGAAGTGATGGGCAGAATTGAAAACACAAAAAATTTGAGTATTCACTCCTTCTGATAACCTGCATGGGAAGGTACCTCATGAAAGGATGAGAGATTTAAGTTAAGCAAGGGGAATTCCTTTCTAGAATAACGCATAATTTAACAGAACTCATGGCTGTAGAAATACAAATACATTTAAAATATGACTAAATTAATGGGAGAGCTGTCTATAATGCTTTTTTTGAATTCCAGCATTACAGGAGACATAAAGGCTATCAAAGCAGAACAAGACAGCTGGAGTCTGATGGATTATTAAAGGCAAATGTGACCAATCCCTTTAAATGTATCAGTCACAAAGTTCTGCCTGATGTAAAATTTTGGCTAGCACAGCTGGTGACTGCAGGTAATCAACATTTTTTAATTACATAAAACAGTGCTTTGAAGAAAAAAAGCAACAAACTAGAACACAAGCCTAAAATAAGAATCCAGACGTTTAGAGATTAAGTCATGTGAAGCTTACACGAGGAATTTCCGTCTGCTACCATTAAGGTGGCTGTCAGTTATCCATGCCTTTTCTGCTGCTGTTAGCACACAGGCCAAAGAGTGTACCAGGTATCCTCACAAGACAGCTGGTTACCTACACTGACAATAGCCAGAATGTGTAGTCAAAACAAATCATTTTGCAAGCAACTAAAGGCATAAAGTAAGCAGCGAAAAAGCAGAAACCCTTACATGAGCTCTCTTTATCCTTCTACTCTCACTATTATGGACTTTTTTTTTCTGAGGCTGCCTGTATTCACCAGTTGCTGGACACCAGTGCAGCATCACCCAACAGTATGCTTTCTCCCTCCCTGTCAGTGGGACAGACCCCAGTGAAACACAGAGCAGTAGAGACATGCCTTCCTGGAGTGAAGATTCACCACTCAAACCACCAATGCCTGCTCACATGAAACAACACCGGTTCTAGCATTCAATCTAGCTCCAGGAGTAGCTTTGTACAGCCAAGTAATGTTCTCTGGCTTCCACCACACTGAATGTCCTTACATCAGATCTGAGCCAAGGTCTCCATACTCTCCAAGACAGAGGAAAATTATACACATGTCCTCCTATCAGACTTGGGCTATAGAAGAGTGACAGTATGGAGCTGTAGTTCTCCTTCTTTCCCCATAGGGTAAAATAGTGGGTACAAACCCAGCTGAAAACAGCTGAAATCATTCTTTGAAAATCTATTCTGGTTTGTAACAAATTATAACATTTTCACATAGCAGTGGTCTGATTAAATCCCAGAACTGGGATTTAATCAGCACCCTGAACCTCCAGGTATCTGCAGCCTGGGATCACACAAAGCTGCTGTGAGGTTGCATTATAATTTAGCTAACCTTAGAGAGCTACCGGCACACTATAGGATTAAACTTCAGCTTCAGTTCTGAAAACAGTTTCTGTCTTTGTGGCAGTTGTACAAAACCCTTGCAGCCAGATTCACCGAAGCCATCTGGGGTGGCTGAAATTCAGTGCTGCAATCTCTCCCCAGCTTGGCCCTATCTGAAATATTCTAGGTGGGCTTGGAAACTTTTCAAAAAGAAAAGAAAAAGAAACACACCTCAGCTGCTGAGAATCCCACCAGCATGCTGTATTTCTATTCTGGAAAGGCAGGGAAAAGAAATACTGAAACAAACCAGAAACATCTCTGATGTTACAAATGGGTGGTATAAACTTACTAGATGATTGTTCCAGTTAAATCTTTTGAAATATGCAGAGCCAGGTGGAGAATAAGCTGTCTCTCCATTTTACAGGTGTTTATTTCAGTTCCAACAGAAAATCAGCAAGCTGGTAGAATTAGAGTACAAAGGCCTCACATACAACTGTGGCTCCTGCAAGAGCATTCCTTGACCAATTCTGTGTATGTTAGTCATTAAGTTCTCTGGAGTTGAATAGACTATGTCAGGGAACACATTCAACCATCACAAGCTGATCTGTACCTGCAGAGACCCAAACCAAATCCTCAGGCAGCATCTGGGTCCAACTGGTGATTCTTACTCCCAACAAATCCAGCTGCTCCAGATAGAGTGCCTAGAGGCTGGGCAGTTATCTTGTCCATCATACACACACATGCTGAAAAGAGATTGAAGAAAGAGCAGAGGAGCCACAATGACACATGGAGATCACTGCAGGAATCCAGAGATGATAATGGTATGGGGTTTTGTTACCAATTTTACATGCATGTATACTGTAGTGTTACTGATATTTAGAATTTTGGTAATTAAAATTTAATCAATAGTTTATAATACTTAATTTTAATAATGTAGAGTTATAAGAAATGTTTTAGTGAGAAGTGTGTTTGTTGAGCAACCAGATGCTGTTATGAAATCCCCTGTATGACCCTGTACCAGGACCAAAGGGACAGGTCAAAATCATTTAATAGAAACCAGTAGAACAAGTACAAGTTGATTTGATAGAAACATGCAGTACAACTTGATTTACAAACTGATTAATACTTATGTAGAAACTAGAACAATGGAACAATGTATGTAGCCGTCAGAAGTCTAGATTAAAGAGAGCAAAGAGAGCCAACCGTAACTGTTTATAGTTACCTGCCAAGGATACTGTGGAATTAGGTAAAAGGTAATTCCGGCAGGGGGAGATCGCGACCACCGACTCACTGACCACCTACCCATGATGTACCCCAGACTCATTTCTAGAGGATTCTAACTTTTGTTGCACAGAATCTGAAATGGGAGGAGAATATGTTAATGATCTTTGGGAATAATATGTTTATGTATGAGTAGGCTCTATGTAAGAAGCTTGATTTTGGTGCAAGGTGTGCACATTAGGAGGAGCTATCCCCTGTGCACCCGGCACTGTAATAAAGAAGTATCTGCTTATCTACATCCCATTGGTGTTGATAAGTTTCTTATTCCAGATTTTCGGTAACAGTAGCACGGTGGGATGCTTTGTCTACCAGGGCAGGAGCAGCATTTCTGGCAACAGCCAACAGTCTTATTAGTACCTCCAACACAGGAAGAAGCCTACACATATTAATTATATTATCTATTGCTCTTTGGACAAAAACGCATAGCATAAAGGCACCCTCAAGGATTTTGAACTCTCATTAAGCTGATGAGCAGAGTTACACCGCTAGTTTGATTTGGGCCTGGAGACTTCTGCTGCATGAGGAAGGGAAAAAAAGACCAAACCAACCCAAACCATACAGCAATACAAACCCACCAACCTTTTCTTACACATCACACCTCTAATGAAAAGATCATTTAAAGATTAACTCTTAGCAGAAGAATCCAAAACTTTGCACCTTCTAGTATAGTGGACATAGCAACATTTCCCCATAGGCTTATCTCAGACAGGGAAAAGAAAGGAGAATAGAAGTAACAAGGGCTCTGTGAAAGATTGCGGCTTGCGGTTATGCTGTAGCTTATTTTCAGCAGGACTTTCTGATGGACGTTGTGCTGTGGTTTTAATATTCATTTTCAGAATCACAGGCCAGCAGCTTTTCTCCAGCAAACACAAGATAACAGTTTGCAATATGACCACCCCTTATTTCTACATATTTAATTGTAATACCTGTCTATTGTGTCTTTTACCAAAATATGCAGCTAAGTATACCAAGTAGATTGTCCTAAATCAGGGCACCTATAAAAAAACCCAAACAATTAATGTCTTCTCTGTGGCCAACATTCACACAACCACAAATTCACACACTAGTAAGCCACCTTCATTCACAAATCCAACTGCAGATGGCTTACAAATTTGGGATGCATCTTTTCCACTGACCTACTTGTGGCAGGACTGCAGAGCTCAGATGACATGCTTTGTTGCATCTTTTCATTCACTCTGACTAATTGTGTCACACACTTATAACTGCAGTGAGTCCTTAATACAGCAGTGGGTAAATGAAAATCACACAGAACAACTTGCACAAGACAGTGGATGCATATGCCTCAGAGACAGCTTACTCACATGTTTTAACAAGTGCTCTCAAGAACATTTCAGGCAGTCCTACATTTCTGCATAAGCCTCTTAGAGCATCAGCTACCCTTTGAACGTTTTATGATAATCCTAATTTAAAGAACTGGGACTCCTCAGATGTAAACAACATTTGCATTTGCAAAGGATTACTAACCAAGTAATACAGTACTCCTTATTTCACAATTAAATAAGAAGTTCAGCACATTATGCTTACAGTTACTATAAATAATGGGGGGGAATGAAGAGCTTCTCAGAATAAGTGTTTTTTCTGTGATGCTATGTCCCCAAGCAAGCCTCTGACACCCCTGCTTTAGGAACACAGATGATCCTCAAGCAAATTCCATGCAAGTTTTAATCTCATTACCAGTAAGGAAACTAAATAATGAAATCCAGCATCCTCTAAAACACCCGCCTGTATACAATACATAGCCTTTTAGTGGCTGTATTCCATATCTCCAGCTTACAAGAGAACAAAAATATCAGGTGTAACTCTCACAAGGGGACCCTCTTCTCCAAAAAAAAAATAAACTAACATGTATCTGCTCAGCTTCTTTCTGAAAACTGATCCTCACTCCCTTACTGGCAGCTTCTACTTTGGGGGGTAGGTGGGGGAGTAAACCTAAGGTGAATTAATTTAATGATAAGAATTAATAGCTCATACAAGGGAAAAAAAAACTAACCCCCCAGTGTTCGGCTGGAATGATGTGAACACAAACCCAGGAATGTGCTGGTTTGCACTTTTCTTTTTTTTTTAAATAGTATTTAACCATACCCTGAAACTGACCCAAGATCATTATCTTAACATAAGGAGTCAAGTTTTCTTTTACATCTACAACTCCATCATCTTATAATCTGCAAAGCGGTAGAAAGTCAGCTCTGCTGTTACTTGACTATGGATGGCACTTTAAGCCTGTATGAAGTACTCAAAACCATCAAACTAACCAACCAAAAATACCCCAACCCAAAACAATCTTAAGAAGAGTCACCTCCCTTACTGTTTCTTATCACAACAGCCCAGTGTTTAAAAAAAGGAACAGTGTACACCACCATGCAACGTTGCCCCACAATGGGGGGACTGAATTAGCTGATAACACTTCAGAGCAGCCCAGAATCCATTAGGATCCGTCAGGAGACCCTAAGGCTGACATTCAGCATCAGCTCAGCCAAGAACTGCAGTCTTCCTTCTGTCCTTGCCAGCTGGGACACAGTAGCTCTGCATTTCTTCCTTTGCATCATCTTCCTAGCTTATTCAGGTAAGCTCTTCTTTTTTCCTCAGCTTCTTCACCTCCCTCATTTCCTCCCAATTCTCTGCGTTCTCCAACCTAAATACAGAGTTAAGAACATCTACTGGAGGGCCTCTAGAAAGCTTGCTATACACTACAGAGCAGAGTTGGTGTGGTAGGATGCTCCTAGAACCCACACTCTGCACTGTGGCTGTTTTGGACAGCAATGAACAGTTACTTGTGCAGAACTTGCTGCTGCCACCCTGCTATGCTGTCACAGATTTCTTGTCATCTCCTGGAGTGATCAAGGGTCACAAACAAAAACTGACACCTTGCTCTTGTAAAGGAAGCCCAAAGCCAAGCTCAGTCAAAAATGCCTTTTCCAGATAAATTTTATTTACAAATATACAAATTCAGAATTAACATGCTGAAAAGCACAAGGACCACAGGCCCCAAACACAGATCATCACCTCTTAGACAAGTATAGCAAGGACAATTGGTGCCAATGTTGTGAACATTTCTCTCCCCCTTTTTAAACAGGGAACACAGCAGAATATGAACTCCATGTGGCAAGTTCTGGAGGATCTTGTATCCCCCAACATCAGACAAGCTTCTGGCTATAATAAAGTTTTGCTGTCAAAGTGTCCAGAGCTCTTGGCCCAGTGCAGCACTGCTTTATTGTGACAGTCCTCAACTAACAGATTCAATGATCATCAGGAATATAAACCATCCTTCCATAGAAGCTGACATTATCTCCTCCAGATGGGAGTAGAAATGCTTTGCAAGGAACATGTAAAAATTCTCCTTTCCATTACCAACTAAAGGTGAATTCCTATCAGGGAGCCCTCATATCTATCTCCCACTCAATCCTGAAACTGTCATAGTACAGTGGGGTTGTACTGTCCCTCACCCTCCCATTCATGTCTTCTGAACTTAATTCAGAAGCACCTCTAGTTATACAGATCAGCTTACACCACTGTCTTTAAGTCAGTTTTTCTTTGCCTCTTTTTCCTCTAGAGGCCAGGAAACCTGGATATGATACGGCTTTAGTTCTTCTGGAGTGACATAGTCTGGAGCATTGCCCATCAGGTCTCGTCCCCTGAAGGATTTAGGAAAAGCAATGACATCTCGGATACTTGGAGCATCAACAATGACAGAGATCAGTCTGTCAAGTCCTAGGAGCAAAAAACAAATTGTTGAACCACTTGAGTTATAGCCCTATGTTACTTCCTCCAATTCAGAAAGATCAGAAAGATGTAGTAGATAATACTACTGAGCCTGAAAATAAAAGTGAAACAAGTAAAAGGAAAAAAAATAAAATCTAAAAATAAAACAATATTAACCAGTAGCAGAGAAACAGATTTGCCTAACGACCAGAAATGCTTAGCAAAATAAAGCTTTTCAGTATTACACAAAGTTCAGCAACACATCATGTCCTACAAAAAACAAAGGCCTACAAAAAACCCAGGCCTACAGAAAAGGCAGCATAACAAAATGAGGGAAGCTAAATGGCAAGAAGACTGAGGGTTCTGCTTAACTGCTCAAAGATCTTGATCATACAGTTCTGAAGGATTACAACAACTAGGAGAAATTAAAAAAGAACAAGAGCCTCTGGGTAATCAGATGGAAAGAAATCACATTGGAAGGCCACAGGTTAAAATGCTACCTTTGTTATTTGTAGGGTTTTGGGGAGGGGGGTTGCTAGTTTTGACAGTTTCTTTAGTTTTGTTTTGGTTGGTGCACAGATATTTTGTTTGCTTTTTCCTTTTCTAAAACCACAAAAAAAAATCTGACACCAAATTAGTATGCAAAACAGCAACACCAGGACAACTATCTCTCTCAGAAGGAGATATGGCTTTTGCTAACCAGCATGAAGCTTGTTCCTGAAATCTAATATGCCAGAAAGTCACAAGATGCCTGCATCTAGTAAGCTACAGAGCACTTACCTAAAGCAATTCCTCCATGAGGTGGAGCTCCAAGCTCCAAAGCCTCAAGTAGATGGGAAAGCACCTCAGAATCCTCCTGTAAAAGTATGTAAGTGTCACTGGACAAGCAGTGCTCTTCTTACCAGCAATGTAAGAGGAAGGTATGATGAAGTCATCCATCACTCAGGGCTAGGAGTTACATTTCTTTATCTGAGAAACACACAAGTGTTTCTTTCAGCATTTGAAATGGATATTTAATTAGCCCTTTAAAACTTCAAGAGAATGTTAGAGACATCTCTAGGTAGGTGTTACCTTCAGCACTTTCTCCAGCACAAACCGCTGCTGTTCCGCACTATGAATTCTGATGGAGCCACCTCCAATTTCATTACCATTTAGCACAAGGTCATAGTGCTGGCTACGAACCTGCAGAAAGACATGAACAAGCACCTTAGCAAGGCTGGGGCACAGCTGGATGTAACAGCCACCTGCATCCAGATGGCAAAGACACTGGGAACAAAGCCATGACATACTACAACACTACCCTCAAAAGTATCTCATGGTTCAGCTACCAGTCCTATCCAAGGCATGCACTGCTGCTGACAGATGTGGGAACAGTACAAATCCTTTTGCAAAGTTTATCAAAATATGAAGCAAGATGAGATGGGTCAGAATACAACACTCCACCGTAAGAAACTGTTTCCTGTAAGTCCCTTTTGTCAGGGACACACATGGGTATTTGCCACTCAGAATAATCTCAAGCTCATCTCTTCCAGACACATACAATATGCAGTCAGTTCCATGAAGCAACACCTCTTTTTCTTGCCTAACTTTCCGTAACACACAGCTATAATTTTATGTGTGCTGTACTGGCGCTTTTAGTTACCTTTGTAGGATCAGAATAGAGGAGACTGGTATCTGAAGGATGAGGGGCAGTGAAAGGGTGATGCGCAGATTCCAGTTCAGTGGGATTCTCTTCTTTTGAGAGGAAAAGGGGAAAATCCACCACCCACAGAAAGTGAAAAGCTGCAGGATCACGGAGTACCAGCCCATCCGCCTCAAGGAGGTCAGCACACTCCAACCGGAGGCTTCCTAATGCAGAGCACTGCAAAACAGAAAGGAGCAAATGAGACAAGGCAATTTACTATAGGGAAGTGACTCAAGCACCAGCCAGGGAAAATGCAGACCAGGGAAAGAGTGTTCCATAGAGGGATTCTATACCACATACAACATCAGCTGTAATGCACTATTGCCTTACACACTTTTGCCTTGTATCCTGAAATACACCACCTTCCTGCTGAGGCAGCATCAACTCCAGGGTTTGACAAAGACCAAGTAAGGAGCTAGAAAGTCTATCTTCTTCCAACTCTTCCACCTTCATAGATCTTGTCTAGACTAACCACAAGCTCCACACAACAAACGTGGATTAACTGAGGAAGCATTCATAAGATCTGCACTTTGCAGACAGACAAATGAAGACATAGGAAGAATATGACAAAATTTTGACAATCACGCAAAGCATAACACCTTGTCATAAACCAATGCCTGGAAAGCAGTACTTGCTGGCAAGAATACAGAGAAGAGTATGGACAGAATCTCCTATCACTGCTGCTAATAAACAGCTGTGCTTCACTTTGTCATCTGCTTATGGGAGATGAAATGACTTAGTTGACCTTGTTTTCCAATCTCTATTTGATGCTTTAAAAATTAAGTTAAGGTGAGAGAAAAGAAGGCACTAATTTGTTACTGTTTTATAATCCAGCTTTCATTATAGGTACAAGCTCTACCCAGAATGTGACTAAGGGAAATAAAAGCAATAGGTACATTACATGCATTAATTGCTGTTGCTATAGCTCAGCTCCAAAGAAACCTAGAATTAGATTATTATCTATTTTAACAGTGAGAAGAATTAGACTAGATTTAGATAACTTAACAGATTTAGACTAGAATTAGATAACAAATTTATCATCAGCAACAGTCACCTCACATAGCCACCCAAAAAATGCTTCCTACCACTTGCTTTGCTTCACCAGCAGCCAGCAGTACCACATCATCTGCCTGCATGTTCAGTGCTTGGACAAGTTGTGACTGCTGCTTCTCACCAAGAAACCTTGTAAGCAGAGACTTCAAGCTTCCATCAGGCCTGCAGATAATTTCCACAATTTCCTAAAGAAAAATTAGTATGTTCAGTTCAGTGCTGCCCCCTCTTGAAGTATCACATGCTCAGGCACTGACTTCCTCTGCCTTCAATTGCCCTTATACGTACTTTGTCATTCACCATTTCCAATGCCTCAACAGTGTTTTGGTCTCACCTGGTTAAACTGGGATTTTGCAGACTCCTTTAGTGACTCCAAATTTTTATTTTTAAGGTGTCTCTGGGGAAAGAGCAAGACAAGACATATTAAACATTGGAAAAGCCTATGGAAAACCTGACCAGGATTCAAATCTACTGGCTGAGCTGTTTCCAAACTTCCCAAGCTCTTTTGTTTCTAATACAAGTTCTTATGAGGGCTGTGGAACAGGACAGGGCCCACAGCACTAAGCAGCAGCTGGGAATGTTCTCCAAGGACTTCTTTCAGGAAGAGACCTCTCTAGGATTTACATCTCGCTGCAGTTTTCTCTCCTGGCTCACAAATCAGATACAGCTGGTCACCAGAGTCCGATCATGACAACTAGTTGCCTCCACCACACAAACAAGGTTATAGCACTACATTGTTGAAGGAAAAGGCATAGCTCAATTTGGAGTAACAGAGGGAAAACAACTGGGCTTATTCTCACACATGAAGAAATACAGTGAGGACCTGTGTCACGTCTTGAACTTTTCATCTACTCTCAGGTTTGAGAGGCTCAAGATACCAGTTTTGTTCAGCTCGAACACATACCCTAGTGCCCTCTCGTGGGAAGCCAGTAACTTGAACTTTGTACCAAAATTAAAAGAATCCCAAGAGAAATCATGGTCAGAAAGTCCCATTCCCCAAATAATAGCCAGGGTTTAGTGGATTATTTTTTTCCATACTGTCCAAGCTTAAAATATAACCATAGCCAGAATTAAATCTGCTTCCCTTTCAAAATACATGGCTGTGTCAAATAACCATTTACATCTATTGTGAACCTTGGATTTGGTCTGTGACATTCGCATTACACAAGATGAGTTGTGCCCACAAATTCAGCAAAAGCAAACATAAGGGCATGTAACTATCTGAACTTTCCTAAAGATAATATATTCTTCCTGTCAGCTGATCATCTCCATTCCAGCACCTCTCAGCACAACCTGATATCAATTACAAACAATCCCAAAGGATACCAACACCCCAGTAATAGCAAGGAACATTTCCATATCAGTAAATGAATTCAAATTGACATTTTATTTATTTTATACAAACCATAAGCAGTATGTGAATGCATAACTTACCACTCCCTGAGGGATACAAATGGCTTTGACAGTGCCATGTGGGTAACCGAGTGCATTCTGTACAAACTGAATGTCTGATCTTTGTAGAAAATCACTAATATCCACAATCTAAGAAAGGAGAGAGCACAGGAAAAAGCAGTTTGCTTCAGGAACATGAAATAAAAATCCAGCACCTATGTCAAAGCCTCCAACACCATTCCCTGGGATACCATTTCTTTGCTCAGAGAAATCAAATGGTTCACAGAAAGAAATTAACAGGGCCAAGCTGGAATAACCAATAGGAGGCTGAACATTGCAGAAACAGAAATGCAAGGCAGGCAGAAAACCCCAAGGTTGAGATGGTGACATCTTACCACAGAGAAGGGAACTGCACACTGTGAAAGAAAACCCCCAAATTAATTCCTGAGGAAACATAAGATGCCTTCTTGCTTTTCAGCACTGTTCTCTCAACACATCTGTCAATATTCTAATTTTATACTTTCATACTCTTATTTCATATAGAAAGTGTATACACACAATCACAGTTGGTTATCTTGAAAATACCTTCAGGTCATTAAAAGGCTGGAGAAGCCCGTTTCATGAAGCATGCTCACCAGGAGTATGCCTTGGAGTACAGCAGGTAAAAGCATTTATGGTTACCTTTGAACTCCTTATGGGCTTCAGTCCCTAAGACTACGTTATCTTCAACATAAAATTTTCTTAAAACATATATTTTCCACAGCCAACTAGTCAAACCCTCTCTTCTCCAAGCGATTACCTTTTAAAGAAGCAACGATGAGACAAACACCTTGGAAAAGTATAGCATTAAGAACCCCAACCAATCATGTATGTATGATCCAAACACAAAGCTAACAGGAAGGAAAAGATGGAAGATTCCAGTGGGCAAACCCTTACCTTCATCCCAAAACGAGTGTCTGGTTTATCAGTCCCATAGTCAGCCAGTGCCTCCTCATAAGTCATGGAAGGGAAAGGAGTTGAAATGGAGCCTCTCTCCTCAGGCCAGGAATATTGCAGGAGGCCTTCCACCAGTTTTTGGATCCCAGCTTTATCTACAAATGACATCTCTATATCTATCTTAAAACAGAAAACAAGAGGGTGGATTCCACATTAGCCTTGCCACTGCTACTTGCAGAAGTTCTTGACTATGAAGCTAGCATAACAAGAACCAATATGCTACATGAAATTATAGCATGATTGCATTAGGCTGGAGACAAGCTATGGTCTCCCTACAGCATGATGACTCAGGCAACATTTTCCTCAGACAACTGAATGAGGTAATGATGACAAGGACAGAAGGAGAAGCCTTGAATGAACCAGGCTAACTCTGCCTGGGATCTCAAGGCTGAGAAATGAGATGCCTGACCCAGCAGGACAAGAAGAGATTGCATCATCAAGCACAATCACTGCTGCAACACAATTCCCACATCTGATCATCTAATGTACATGGAACCAGTCAGCTAAGGACAGTAGCCACTCTGTACACAGCCCTTTGAAGCTAGCATGGGACATGCCTGTGAAGCATGCAGCAAGCAACATTGTACACACCACCACCACCACCCCCCAAGAAGCACAAGAGTAAAGAGAAATTAAGCCTTTAGAAGGGAAAATAGCTACAAGCTATTTGGATCAAGGAGGAAGGTGAAAGGCAGTGTGAGTTAGTTACCTGAGTGAATTCAGGCTGCCTGTCAGGCCGTGAACCTTCATCTCGGTAGCAGCGAGCAACCTGAAAGTACCTGCAATAGTACTTTGACTCAGATAAAAATTTAAGTACCCTGAACTAAATTGTGGCTATAGAATTGATTGTACTGTAAAGAAGAAGGGAGTGGGGACAGAGAGAGAGCTCTGTTCCTCTGTAGCAGAGGATCATAGCCCTGATTGTTCCCATCCCCTCGAAGGCATGAAATTCTGTGTGGAAGCAACTGTACCAGCAGCTGTATCCCTCTCCAGCCATATCTTCCAGAGGCATGTGGAGGGTGTCTCCCACCAGGGACATACACAATCCCTTTTCCCAGGTTCCACTCCAAACCTGGACTCCACTAAAAACCATGCAAAATTCACCCATGTTCAGACCTGGCCTGCAGTTTACTGTGTGAACAAGTGTCTCCCTGTCCTTGAATTCTATTTGGAGAACAAGCCAAATTAAAAGCTTTGTACTCCTGCACCCTGAAAGTATACGCTCTTTGTCTCAGTCATGCTCAGCTGCCCAGCCTCACCTCAATTAGTTCTACAGGTTACTCATGGAGAGGCTTTTATCACACACCAGTTTTTCTGCTCTTCAGGCAGAGCGTGCTTCAGATCAGGTTTCCATTTAAAAAACCCAGAAGGTTTCAACCTTCAAACAGGATACATTTCCTCTTACTGGGAGATGCTATTGCTGGGTGGGGAGGCAAAGAGCATGGTCTGCCTGAAAGATCTGAAGTAATTAAGGATTCCTCTTCAAAACACAAACCCCTTTGCTGTACGTTTTTAGGGAAGTATTTAAAACCTCTGACCAGAGCAAGTACACCCTGGATGGGACATGTGGAGAACAGGAATCCAAGAAACAATTACCTGTCCAGGCCTCCAACCATGAGGAGCTGCTTGAACTGCTGAGGACTCTGTGGTAGAGAGTAGAACTTGCCCGCTTCCCTTGAGGGTACAAGGAATTCTTTTGCTCCCTAGCATGAGAAAGAAAAGCTTACACAGTTCGACAAACAAGTGGCCTCAATTCCTGACAGAGAGCACAGAGCAAAAGTACAAGCAGAAAGGACCTATTTTCTCAACAATAAAATCTCACTTGTGAGGAAATGGTTGTTTGTACATTACACTCAAATCTGTTAACCAGCTTAGTCCAAAATATCCCAAAGGAGGATTTCTCCATCTTTTGCTCTGAGAGACTAATACATAACAATACACCATCCAAGGCAGGGGCTTAAATGCAAGAATTCCAAGTACTGGCTGCATCAACAATTCCTGGACTACAGCTCTCTGTGATTATTTTTTAAATGAAAGAGAGGAATATAGACTCAGAAATTGAGTAACACCACTGCAGTAACATACTCATTAAAAGAAAAATGCTAGGGAAACAGTGCTTAGAGGAAGTTTTTTTGGTTTTGCCAAATAATAATAATGTGCCTGTCCCAAGACAGGACTTGCATTCAACATGCACTCTACAAGACAGATAGTTTTGAACCTTCAAATGAATAAAGCAAGACCCCTGATATCACCTCTTCCCTTTCACATCCTCTACTTTTAAAAGGATCCATGTATCACATCAGAAATTTGCACAAGCTGTTACTTAGTGAGGAAACAGCAATGAAGGCTGAGTAGAAATTGACAATAATTCAACTGAACTGCCTATGGAACTGCAGGAGGCTAAAAGGCTCTACTAACAGAATACATACCCCTGGAGTTCTTTTAAAGAGTGTTGGAGTTTCTACGTCCACAAACCCTGAGGAATAAACACATGCTTCAGACACAGAATATGCAGAAATCAGGGAGAACCAGCATGACAGACTAGGATAAAGTAGGGTCAGTCAGCAAAACAGGTAATCTAGCACACCATGTAGTCTCTCCAAAATGTACAGATTTCATTGCTTCCAAGAATAACTTGTGTAATAAAGATTTAAAGGCTCTGATCTACCCTGCTGGCCTGCCAGAACTGTTAATGACAGGACTCCACACAGACTGAAAAATTACTAGTTCTCTATTTCAAACTAGGCTTTGATTTTCCACGAAGCACTTCCTGATTTTAAGACAAACAGAAGCCCTACAAGAAACTCATCCCTTTGATACACCTCAGGTCGGCTGACCAAAAGGGGAAAACCATCTGCAAAAAGCCTTTTCTCACTGGATATAGCTCATTTGAAATAACTGGTCTGTAACACATCGTAAGATTTCAACATATTTGTTCTTCAGGTCTGACAACATCTCTAAAGACCACACTACAAGTAGACATATCCTTCCTCCTTACTAAGTAGGATCAGTTGGAAAAGCAAGCTGATGGGCAATCTCTCTCAGTAATACCAACAAGAAGCGGGGAGAGCCAAAATGTTGTTTGCTACATATTGTTCTTCAAGCACTTTCCTTACCATGGTGATTACACAGATATTCCCGCATCTTCATCACGATGCGTGATCTGAGCCTCAGGTTATACTGTAACTGGAAGCTACGCAAGTCCAAGTATCGATACTGCATCCGTAAGGCCTCTGATTTCTGAGGATGAGATGATTAGGATTAAGGGACAAAATTCAAATTACACCTCAAAGGAAGCTGCTCCTGAAGCCACAGAACAAAAGGAATAAGCAAGAAAACAATGCTGCTCCATTACCAGAACCCACCAACCTACAAATATGAAGCTAAGAGTGTTCCCATGCATGATTATTACTAAAAAAGACATAATCTGAAAAAAAAAATACTTAAAAAAGTAAAACAAATAAAGAAAAAAGACATTTACTGCAATAAAATCTGCTTCAGTAAAGTTGAATACACTTGAGAATTTCAGCCCTTCTTATTCTTAGTCCACAGCAACAGCATGTAGCACCTCCTTACAATTTTTAATCAGAGGAGTGGTTACCATGCACAGATAGAATCATAGAACAGTTAGAGTCAGAAAGGACCTTAAGATCATCTAGGTCCAACCCCCCTGCCATGGGCAGGGACACCTGCCCATGATCTAAAGGAACAACTAAATGGTGAAACATCCTTATTACAGACAGGAAATCTAAAGTAGTGCAGATGATGGGAATTGTCCAGGACCCACAACTGGAAGGAACAGGACCCAGCTCTCCCAATTCCAACACCTGTGCATTAGCCATGGTTTCAATGGCAAAGTTAACAGTGATGCCACTCCTTCACCATGGAGCCTGTATTAAAACCAACCTCTTGTAAGACTGTACTTACAAAGAAAGTCTGCCCAGACTACCTACTTGTCCAGGCAAGACTAAGCACCTTTGCCTTAAAACACAGCAGTGCACTGGCAGATTCCATTTCACACTCAAAAAAGCTAGTATAGTCTGATTTCTTTTACCCTCCCTTTATCATAGAATCATAGAATAGTTATCATCCATTCTTACAGTGATATCTGAACACCCTATGCACTGGAATCATTCAAGCCTTGTTTTCTGCTTAACTTTAATTAGAAACACATCCTCACAGCTAACAAGAAAAACCCCTATTTTAAATACTGTCCTTCCCCCAAGGCAGAGCTGGGAGAATCAGATGCAGCTCAGAAGTTTTGCCATCACACTGGGCAAATTCCCACTACTTTGGAGAAAAGCAAGCAAACAAACCAACCCCAAAGAAACAAACTTGGACACCTTGATGAAATCCTTGATTTCAAAAGGTAGCTTCTTGCAGGAGTTTAGGATCTCTGCAGTCTCCACCTGCACTTCAATATCCCCTGTTTGCATTTTCTGGAGCAAAATGACAAGCAAAAAAAATCAGATTCAAAACTTAAGGAAAACAATTGGACAAAGGTGTTTCACAGATGGGGTAGGGGGAAGATGGCAGGGACACCAAAATACCCATGTGATGCGATTATCCTCCCTGCCTTCTAACACAGTGTTAACTCAGAGAACTTCTCTCAAGGAGAGATTTCTCCTAGGTTTCCCAACTGTTGAGAAAAACACAAGTCGCCTCACCAAAGATAGCGTGCTCTTTCCCAGTAGCATGCTGATCTCTACAAGAAATATATTTACTTCGCCTTCTTCTTGAAGGAAATTCTGCTTCAGTGAAACCATGCAGTATATATTTTAGAATGCATTAGCAGCCATCACCACCAGACCTTAATGCAAGTCCAAAAAGATAACTTGTAAGAAACTTTTAGTTCTGAACACCAGTTCTCAGAACTAGTCTTCTTTTTTTAGATCCCATGGGAGAACAGACAGCTTTTCCCACTTAGCACTGTGTCACACCAAAGTTCACTTGATCCTACAGAACTCTGTTTACCAGGGGAAAGTATATACAGTCTTCCAATAAAATGATAAATGATTAAAAGAAATAAAAGCATTGTTTGAAGCCTGCATTCTTTATGCACACTTGTAAGTGGTCAGAGCAAAAAAAGATGTTATGGTCATAAATCAAGGTTCTCTTTTTAAGCCTGCCAGTGATAGGATACATACAATCCCGATAGATTAACCTACAACTGATTACGGTGAGAGCTGAGGAATGCATAACATTTTAAGAAGTATTTAACTTCTGTTTCCTGTACAATGAGAAAAGCAAAATCTATTCTGAGTGAAAAACAGGTCAGTGCATGCTGTGGAACTTGTGATGACAACACTTAATTTTCAAGAAAAAATTCTCAACCACACTTTGAAAGCCTGAAGAATCTAGCCATTAGTATTCCAAAGGGCTGGAATACAATTTAATTTGTCGGTATCTGTAGTGTGTTTCAAGGTTCTCCTAAGTTACATGTCATAGCAGTTATCTCACCTCACATTATCTGAGGATAGGCTGCCACACACCCAGAAACTATGGCAAAACTATGACACAAAACCCACCATAATTCTGTTGTCCAGTGCTTTTTCTCCCAAGGAATAAAACCCCTCAGTGTTCCCAGCATCCTCACCGGATTCTCCTGGCCTGGGGGTCGAGGTGACACAATCCCAGTCACTCGAACAACAGACTCCACTGGGGCATTAGATAAAAGATTTTTCACATGGGAATGTGCCTGCAAGAAGATGACACTGTCTCACAGAAATACAAATAGGACAAATACACCATGTTCAAGAGCCTCTTTTCTTAACAGCTCATTTGATTCCAGGATCACTCCTAACAAGCCAGAGGAGAGCACTGATGTTTCCGTTACTATCTCAGATCAAGGCTCTCATAATACTTAAACCTACTTGTGAGTCAGAGCACTCAATCTGACAAAGTACTTCATTCTGTACTCCATGTCTGCTGGACCCATGCTATCAAAGGAAAAGTAAAAATAAGAGAGACACTTATATTTTGGTAGCACTTACCTCATCCTGTGGAAGGATGACCTGGATCAGCCCCTGGAAATCCCTCAAAATCAGAAACAGGCCTTGTCTGATCCATGAAAAACACAAAAGGAAAACCAGGTTTTTCCAAGAATGCAGCAGTCTTCTGCTTTTTAAGCCAAAGCACATAGCAACTAGCTACTTTCTGTAGCTCTTGACTAATCTCAAAGCACTTCCAAGCAATGTACACAGAGACAGTTTTTCCATGCCTGAATCTAAACTGAACAATTTATTTCAGATTTTGCCCAGCCACAAACATGTGCAAATAACCAGGAGAGGCAGGATTTTAACTTGAACATTAATCCATGTAGAGCAGGAATTCTGAACAAGTGTGATTTCCTGCTAGAAAACATCACATTTAAACAAGCAATAAAACTAAAGCTCACATGGATACAAAAAAAAAAAAAAAATCTCCAACTACAAAATACGAACACTGGTCCCATTAGAAGTTTCATAAGAGCAACCCACAGTCCTAGATCCAGAATCATAAATCTTGACCTCTTCAGCTGCAGTAGAGACAACCACCACTGTACTTAATCTATCAAGAAGCTGTCAAATCAAACACGCTCTGCCTGTCTTTAAAAGCAAGAGTGCAACAATTGCACTGCAATAATCCTAACTGCTTCCTGCAACTCCATGTTGTATGCAGACATGCCTTTCACCCAATATTTACATAACATTCCATTTCAATAGGAGTGATATCATGCCACCTATAGCAAACTATTGGAACTAACATTTCACCAGCTGCTCTTTTTAAAAGCTTCATTACTTTAATATTTCCTTTTACAAGCAAACTTGCATTCTTTAAATATGTGTGATTAGATGCTGTAGTTGAAGAGACAAACATCACCTGCTTAAAATTTAAGGATGTTATATAAAAGACATTATTTGCTCACAGCTGTTAGAATTGCTATGAATATGCTATTACTTATTTTTTCTCCTATCCAACAAGGGTAACATTTAACTGCTTTAAAGTGCTGTAATGAGATCAATTAAGATTTGTATAAAGCTCTGAAATCTTAAATACTGATCTGGCACAGTTCTCAACTGGTTTCCTCACTTCAGAAGCAACTACTGCAGGACATGAAAAGACAGCCACTCCAGCCAATAAGCCAGCATCGTCAGGGGCCCAATTTAAACACCTCTGTGCCAATACACATCGCATGGGGAACAAGCAAGAGGAGTTAGAAGTGCGCATACACCTGAAGGGTTACAATCTCACTGACATCATGGAGATGGGGTGCTGGAATTGAAGGACACAGGCCCTTCAGGAAAAGCGGGCTGGGGAGACAAGGAGCGAGAGTCACATCAATGACTGCCAGTGACAGCCAATGCCCAGCTGGAGTGAGCAGAGCTCTGTCTGGTGATGGATGAGAAGCCAACTGAGAGCTTGTTAGTCAGGATTAAAGGGAGGCCAGGGACGGGACAGTACAGTGCCTGCTACAGGCCACACAACCAGAAAGACAAAGTGGATGAGCCCCTCAATAGTCAGACACGTGTCACCTCAAGTTCACCAGCCCTGATTCTCATGGGGGACTTCAACGACCTCAGTATCCCTTGAAGGGACAATGCAGCAGGGAACAATCAATCCAGGAGGTTTCTGGAACCTTCCTTCTCCAAGCGATGGAGGGAACCAACAAAGAGAGCGACAATGCTGGACCTTATCTTCACCAACAGGGAGGGGCTGATGGGGAACGTGAAGCTTGAGGGCAGCCTTGGCTGCACTGACTACAAAATGGTGGAGTTCAAGATCCTTAGGCTGGCGAGGAGGGCACACAGTAAGCTCACTACCCTGGACTTCAGGAGAGCAGACTTCAGCCTCTTGAGGGATCTGCCTGGAGGAGTACCACAGGACAAAGCCCTGGAGGGAAAATGAGTCCAAGAAAGCTGGTTAATATTGAGGGATCACCTCCTTCTAGCGCAGAAGCAATGCAACCCAACAATGATGCCAGGCAAGAACACCAGGAGGCCTGTGTGGATGAAGTTGCTCCTGAACAAATTCCAAGGAAAAAAAAAAAAAAAGAGGCTTACAGAGGGTGGAAGCAAGAATGAGTAACCTGAGCAGAATATAGTCAGAGCAGCCAGGGATCAGCTTAGGAAATCTAAAGCCATGACACAACTGAACCTGGCCAAGGGCATTAAGGGCAAGAAAAACTTGTACAGGTAGGCCTGGGTATAAAAGGAAGACAAGGGAAAACATGTGTCCTCTCCAGAAGGAAATGAGAGACCTTCCCAGGGGTGCTGGCTCACAAGAAGCTCAACATGAGCCAGCAGTGTGTGCTCACATCCCAGAAACCAACTAGATGAGACATTAGGAAGAAGTTATTCACTATGGGAGCAGCGAGACACTGGAACAGGTTGCCCACAGAAGCTGTTGATTCCTGGCGGTGTACAAGGCCAGGTTGGACAGGGCTTTGAGCTATATGGTCTAGTGGAAGGTGTCCTTATCCATGGCAGGGGTGTTTGAACTTCCAACCCAAACCATTTCATGATTCTACAGCCTGAAGCATAAAAAGAAGTGTTTGAATCCAGGCCTACAGCAGATACAGAATCTGGAAAACAAGCATCTCCAGTTTCACTTTCATTTGCATTTACCTTTGATACTGAATCCATCCATACAGTGTGACCTCTTGTCCCACATGAGCAGAACGTAGCTCTCCACAAGTATTTGTCCGAGTGACAAAACTATTGAAGTCTTGAATAAAAATAATAAAACCTTTTTTAGCTTTTGCAGACAAGCAAGACAAAGCAGTGATAGTTTTGCTCCCCAATCCAAATACAGTTTAGATGTACACAAATTATTTCAAATATCCCCAACAGGACTACTGTAAGATATCGGGACATACGATATAAAATTATTCTAATCAAGCTTTTTAAAGGAATTATTTATATGTCTCAATCGAACTTTCACAAAGAAATCTGAACGCAGTCTTGCTGCGAACTGTTGCCCTAAATATCTCAGGGGCAAGAAAAAAGAAAGCTGCAGATCAGTCCTGAAGCATACTGACAATTCCATATTCAAATCCAGAAAATACAACAGACAAGCCAAGATAGAAACATACATACACCAACCATGTGGGTGTAAGATGAAGTTTCCTGCCTGCAACTACTGGTAAAAGGCTTGAACCATTACTACAGAAGCCTTTCCACAGACCTGCATGCCTGGCATCACAACTTATAAAACCAAGCACACCATTTACAGAATGTTCAAGAAATCCAGCTCACAAAGAAAAATTTGAAAGAAACTATTACCTAAACATATATGTAATTATGTGAACTGATCTTCCTTGCTACATCATAGGCTTTACAGTTAAAAGATTAAAGGGCACAAAGGTTTGGTTTCCAACTATTTCTTTAGGGCCTTCCGCTACCCTGTTTACAGATAGTGTACTATGTAAGGAGGAGGGTCAAAAAAATAAAGTAAAAGCTCAAAGAAAAAAAAAAATACAAACAACCTGGTCTTGGCATACTTTAAATCACAATTCATTACGAGAAGCCAAAGGTTAAATAAAAACATGATTTAGAAATTACACTTAAAAAGTGAGCCAAGGAAGACAATTTGTCGTAAGTGTGCCTTTAACTGTGTGTGCAGACAACCCTGACCTGGGTCCCAGGGACAAAGCGGTAACTAAAGCCCAGAGAAAACAGTGGAAATAAAACAAGCGCTTCTGTCTCACCTGGAGCCACCGACGCAGAGGCCGAGGCCGCTCTGCGCAGAGCCCGCCCGCAGCCCGGCCGGGTCAGCCCTCGGGCCAGCACCCTGGGCAGCAGCCACGATAGGGCCATCCTACAGCTGCACCTGAACCACAGACAAGAGGGGACAGTCACAAACCTGCGAGTCGTTACAAATACGGACACAGGAGGAAAAGCTCCAGCCCACCAGCTTCAACCTCTCCCTCTTTCCCTCCCAGGAGAGCTCGGCGCCTGGGCCCCATCTCCCAGGAAGAAGATTGGGGTACCGGCGGGAAACAAAACCCCTCCAGCCAGGGCCGGACGGGGCCCAGCTGCAGCAGGCAGGTCACCTCATTATAAGGTCTACTACCCCCAGCTCACCAGAAAAGGCCTTTTCACAGTCAAGCCTAACAGCGCAGCTGACTCGAAAAGAACTGGGTCCTTCCCCGCTTCCGCCCGCCACAAATATGGCGGCCTAGCGCGCCGCGGGGCTGACGGGAAGAGAGTTCAAACGGAGCCTGGCGGGAAGGGGTCCTGCGGGTCGTTAGTCATGGAGTCGGTGGACCGGGCGACGCGGACGCTGCTCAGCATGGGGCGGCTGTCGTGGGGGCTGCCATTTGGGCGAGCGCACGGGCGGTGCGGGCTCAGCCCCAGCGGTCAGCTGCTCCTCCAGGTAGAGCCGGGTGGTGGATGCGATGGATCCTGCTTGTCCTTTCGGCCCTCGGCCGAACTCGCTCCTCCGCTGTTCCCCGCGTATATGGGACTCGTCTCAGTGCTGCCGTCTCCCGCTTGGCACCGCTTCCGCGGTGTTGCCAGGCGGGAAAATATGCGCGTGTTGGGGCAGAGAAACTGCGAGCGGCAGCCGAGCCGTGCCGGCTGGGGGCCCTCCTGCAAACCCGGACTGAGGAGGCTGTTCCTCACTGCTGGGGGAGGGGGGGTGTTCTTATTTTAATTGTTTTGTTGGGTTTTTTTTTCTTTAGAGAAACTTACATTCCCAGGCAACAGCGTTTCTACTGCGCAAGCGGTGGGCCTTATACAGCGTGACCCCTCTGTATAAGTTCTCTAGCGCTCATTTGAAGGTTTACGCCAAGCTGCTGAGTGCATATATCGCTGCCGAGAAGCAGAAGGGGCTGGCGGTGGAAGTAGGGGTTGAGCTGGACATCAAAGTGGCTATCTCCAGCCTTCCAGACCTAAAAGGTAGTGACCAAGACGAGGCTGCAGTTCTCGTGCAGGTAAGGAGTTTCCCTGGCAGTACTGGTAACTGTAATTGAGATTTGCATTTCACAAGTTGCTTTTGGTCTTATAAAATGCTCTACCTCTTAAAACAAACAAACAAACAAAAAACCAAAAAAAAAAACCACCACACCACCACTCCTAAAAAAAAATAAAACAACCCACACTTAAACCCTAGCTGTGTGTGGTAACTACTGTAGTGTCTCTTGAAATTTAATATAAGTGAACCTGGCCTATTTTTAACTGGAACACAAGTAATGCAATTTTGAGTTTAAACTTTTTTATAAGATCAGAGTAAGACTACAAGGCACAATCCTCATCTACATTTTAGTGAGCAGTCAATTAACTGCAAGAACTCCAGTTATGTAGCTTCCTGTATAAAGTTGGCATAATCCTACCCTGTGGCCATAGCTCAAGTCTAATCAGCATTCCTGAAATGCCTTGCCTCAAGTGAAAGATGCTGTTGAAACGGCCACGTTCAGTATGGCAGTGATCAGTGTGTACCATGAGTTGGCTCTTCTGAATTAAGCAACATTAGCTTGGATCTCAGTACTGTTCCTCAGTAAGTGTTTTTCCTGCTGTTTTCAACAGAATTGCACACATCTTTTAGGGATGTAACAGACTGAATAACTGTATGAGCTTTGCAGAAAATAATGTTTGTGAGGTTCCTGAGAAAAAAATGTTGTACCAAATGCTTGAGATTATAAAACAAACAAACAAAAAAATGGCAAAAAAACTCTAACTTGTTCTGTAGCATTCAAATGCTTCTCTTCCCTATCCCAGCTTTTTTTGCGATCACAAGCTTCCCAAAAAAAGTCAAAAGAGAAACTGGTATGGTTGGGCTGGTTCTGTTCTGTGTGTGGAGATGATCTTTCCAAGAACATGAAAGCAGACTTCACTTGTTTACCTGTGTTTCTTGCTAATGGAGCAGAGAGTTACACGTCCATTGTTGGAAGTTGGTTTCAGAAGACTTTTGACTGCTGCTTCCACCGTTTAGCCATTAGCCCTCTCAATCTCAGTTGGATGGCAGCTATGTGGACTGGATGCAAGTCGGAAGAAAATGCATCTGCCATGGAACTTGTTTTCTCTGTCCCCAATCTCCCTCAGTCTTTGGATATTTCATATGCCATTCATCCAGAGGATGCAAAAGCTCTGTGGGACACAGTCCAAAAAACTCCAGGAGAGATAACACAAGAAGAGGTGGATGTCTTTATGGGTTGCCTTTACTCTCACTTCCACAGACACTTTAAGATCCACTTGTCAGCTACAAAACTGGTGAAAGTTTCTACAGCAGTTGCCTCAGCACACTGTGATGGGATTATAAAGGTGAGGTTTAAAGTAGCACATTGTCCTAACTAATGTGCGGCAAATAAAATAGTTTTATCTCTCTAGAAATGCCTTACTCTTAAAAATGAAGGTTTCATGTTTCTTATGCATTATTTCCTTTAAGAAATTGTTAAGCCCTCAGGTTTTGTTAGTCATAACTGGTTCTGGAGTTGGGGCTATCAATATGGTATTTTACTGCTGTATTGCAACATAAGCTACTAACCCTAGTCTTGGGCCAGAAACAGGTGTATTAGCTGTGGTATGAACAGGAAAATTTCTTTGCCCATTGCCCATACTGAAGCTTAAAAAGATCCCAGACTTAATAAATAAAACCTTAAAAAAAAATTATTAGCTTTCCAGTACTGCAGTTATTAAGACAGGCAGAAGACAAATACAATTAACCTGCTATATAAAAGTAACCGGTGTGTGTGAGCCAAAAGACAAGATGATTTTAAGAGTCAAAATATTTTGCTTAAAACTACTTCACTTATAACTCTTTTCATAAAGGTGCACTGGTCTTCCTATAGAGGTATATAGAATGTCTTTTAAAATCACAGAAGATTAATCCTTTCCGAAGTTTCTTCAGTCTGCATTAAAGAACAGCTTGTGTAAATGCAATTGCTTAAATTTTGTCTATGACACACTGTCCTTATTGTTCTGGGTACAGAGGGAATGTTAGAGGCCTTAACTGGGACTACCCCCCCCCCCCATGCACCTCTTTACTAAAGCATGTGCTCACCAAATGAGGGATAATAAAGTTTGCTGGGAAGCATCTCTTAACAATTTTGGCCTTCAGCAGAACTGCAAATGCTAAATGTCAGTGTTACATTGCTTCTTTTTATCTGCAGCAGTTTAAAAGTGGCTGAAATACCTCTTGCAGTTAAATAAACACAAATGGTATTCAATTGAATAGGCATTCTGAAGAAAATTTTCTTCTGGAATGTCAGTGGTGTAAACTCAGTTATGGCTCTTCCATAATAGAATATATGTGATATAGGAAAATAGGGGTGCACAAGGAAACTGGCAATCTACTTCCTGGCCTTCCTAAAGGGTGAAGTAGCTGAAGGAGCAGAAGTGTTAGGATTCTCAGCTTCCCAGAAAGTTGGAGTAGGAGCAGGACATTTATTAGATACCCTGCTTCACATGGGACATGAGCAGAAGACTGAGGGCTCTGAAAGGAGAGCAGGTAGGCATGTGTTACCTTCACCGTATCGAGGGTCAAAACAGTAACAAAGGTACTGTGCAAACAACAGAAGCTGACTAGACACGTGGAACATGTGGTAGTTGGTTTTCAGCCATTTAAAGGTGTGGAAATCTGGCAACTAATTTTTTTACATGCCTTTTTTTTTTTCTTTCTTGCAGTTTCTACAAGGCCAATGCATAATTGAAGTGCTGATGCTACTGACAGAACTAGCAATCTCTCAGATACAGTGACAGTCATTTCAGCAAATCATGCTGAAGAGGCTTCTGCTGGAAGATATATGCTGCGAAATCAAGTGGAAAGTCACTACTGCAGCATCTTCTTTGCTTTCATGCTGACTGTTCCAAATTTGACTCTTAACTCCTGCACTCGACTCTACCTGTAATTCAGTGCCATGCACGATAAAGACAAGCAGCTTAAAGAAGGGCTACATTACAAACTACTAGTAGCTTCTTAAGCACCTTTGTTTTTATCATAGTCATTCTGTTCATTTATGTGTATTACATCAGATTATGTATATTATATTCAGAGATACAGGTATCAGCCAGGGGCTAGGAAATAAACTTTGCAAATTCTTGGATGCAGCTTGCTGTCAGGTACTCTGTTGTTTCAAATAGCAAGTTGATTTTCACTTAAGTAGATAGCCTAAGCTGTATCGACCTTAATCTTGTCTCAACTGTGACTACTCTTGGGTCAATCTAAACACAGTCAAACACCCCTAAGAAAGGGTGCATGCTCTACAACCCAGGGCAGAAAAATCCAGGTTTCTATCTTTCTTTCTAGCTTGCTAAGGCCAGTTGGTAATAGTGGAAGTATTCATCTGTGTCCTGTTAGGCTAAGTTGAACAGCATGAGACTGACAGCTGCCTTTTGTGTCCAGCCTGTTGGCTGTCTTAGATGAGTTAGTTAATACATCAGAAATTAAGGGCTGTGGATTTGCATAAATCCCTAAAAACCTGAACTCCATATAGCCTCTTTTAACTAGTTCTTTGCCTTAAGAACACAATCTAATAGTATGTGAAACTCCAGCAGAGTGCATATATCAACTATGGCCATACTCAGCTTTCCAAACTGATGCTTTGCTATGTATACATACATCTACTACAGCCTAGCTTTAAGGTACTGCTAAAATGAAAACCTACTTTCTCCAATTTAACATCTACAAATTGGAGTATAGCCTTCATTGATAACTGCAGTAAAATGACCAGAGCTAGATTCAGCCAGATAGTACAGCTGCTTTCTTCAAGAAAAAGCTGTTTCTGAATGATGTGCTTCTAAGCAATTGAGGGTAGTAATAAACAGCAGAGTTTTAAGCCAGTTTTACTTGGCCTGGTACCTGGAAAAAAAAAAACCACCAAAAACAAGCCAGCATCTCTGTTCACGCAAACTATACAAAAGCATAGTCCACTGCTTTCACCCAAGGGAACAAACCAAGAACAGCAAAGAAGAAATTTATTAAGATAGCACTATTTATACAAGTTACTCATGCTAGAAAAAAGCATAAATGATACATGTAAACATTTGTTTACAGAATACTTGTTTTCCTTGTAAAGGTGCAAATGATCTTCATATGTAAACATAAGAATATCGACCGTTAAGGGAAGAGGGACCTTTAAAAAAGTTTTAAATGGCCCATTTATTACTGTAGTGTAATTTTTACTATATTCAAGCACATTAAAATTTGAGTTACAAGAATCAAACTATGAAGTTAAAGAACTTAAGATGTCAGCACTGCCTTTTTCATCTCAAAAAATCTGCAGTCCTCTTTTAAAATCAGATTTAGTAAGGTCCAAATTTTTACCAGGTGCAGAAAGTCATTCTTTTATACTAGACAGAAATTACAGTACAAATGTATCAGAACCTTTGAGTTTATAGAGTTTCTTCCTCCTCCTCTCCTCCCAGATGCCTTCAGTCACTGAAACATGAGCTACTCGTAGCGCCAGCAAACAGTCCATCCCTTCCAAACTCTTTAATGAGCTTCCTACCTTTTCCTGCTCTAAACACACGCAGGCAAAGTGCATAAAAACAATAAAAATCACTAATAGGGAGGGTACCATCTCATCATGGCCAGTGTTTTTGTCATAGTTTAAACCCAGCCAGGCAGCACAGGAATTCTAAAGAAATGGATAACAGGCCGGAGGGCAGCTCAGATGCTGGCCTAAGCTCTTTTTAGCAGGAGCTGACCGTGTGTCGCATTCTAGCAAGAACCTGAGAGGTGAGTATTGATCTAAGCTAGTCAGAATTATCAGATGACACCTGCATCCCAGCTTCAGACACGAATTGATATCTAGCAGCCAATGTGAGAAAATGTTTAAGTAAGCAATGACTAGTTGTTTCTAGGTTTACACAGTGGAGGGGAGAGACAAAAGCTGAACTTTTGTACCATACACTGTACAATAAAAAGGCATTAATTTGAAATCCTTTTCACTCTCACCCTTTTTGGGCACTTCACTGATTCAGTCGATAGATGAGAGTTCCAGTTCTACTTCTTGCCTCCAGCAAGACTGAAAAGATACTCGGGGCACCCATCCTCACAGCTCTCCTGTATTCTCTTAAGAGACCCTAAAACATACCACAAGGGCTGGAACCACAATGGCTGGCAGGACATAGCCCTGCCCTAACTGCCAGTTTATCAGAACTCAAATTGCACATGTACATATACATATATATAAAATACATATATATATGCACATATATGTATATAAAAAGCTGAAATTATCACTGTGAGCAGTACAAAGAAAATACATGATATGAACTAAATGAAAAAATAAATATACTCTGTGCACAGAAAAGCTTCCGTGCGAAGGTGGCACCTTGCAGGTCAAGTACTTTTTTGAAGCTCTCTGTAAATAAGGCAAAAGCAAAGTTTTCTGTATCACTTTCCTCTTTCGCCCACCATACAGCTGCCACATTCACTGCTCACACAGCAGGAGGGAAGACAGGAAACCCTCCTCCTTGCCAGACTCCCAGTGTAGCATATAGTTTCTACATCAGCACTGTTTACATTACAGTAGCTTTTACAGTTTGGTTTATTCAAAAATGTAGATTATTTAGAAAAAATACTGACATAAGCCAACACCTCTACTTCTGTCCAGTGGTTCCCTGGGGTCTGACAACGTGGTCTCCCATCGGGCACGCTCTCACAGAAGTCATTTTTACGATTCCATAGAAAGAGTCACTAGCAAAGAGTTATATTGGATCTAGACTGTGTATACTAGAGCTGCAAAGAGGTCCAGTGTCAACAAGTCTCTTCAGTTTTTCTAGGAATGAGAACCATGGAGTCTCTCTCCCTCTTCATGCTTACCATATATGAGATTCACAATGTGTCATTTTGATAACACCTACTCCTCCTCCCAGCCGCCGATAATTCATACCACCATACAACCTGCAAAGACAAGGTTTCAGTGGTCACTGGTTTATCTCCTTCATGGAGCTACCACAGGAAAGACTGAACCATCCATTGTGAGCACAATTACACCATTGTTAATCTCTGGTTAAAGCAGACCATGACAAGTAAGAAGCTGGGTAGCAGTCAACTTACATACTTCCAAGGTAAACAGCTGTATTTGCTCATTCCTTTCTCAAAGCAGAAACTGCTTCTCATTTTGACACTTCAGTTTTCTCAAATACTCACTTGCTTCCCCCATCTGGTAATGTACAAGATGGAAGAGAACTCTGTAGACTATAGCTGACCTTGGGCTACATTTTGGGTAACAGGAGCAAGAATAGGTTTGCTATTCACAATTCAACTAACTTTCTTTACATTTCTAATACAAAAAATTCAGCTGATCCAACCAAGGTACAACACATCTGAAGCACCATCTGTTTCTCTGAAATATATTACCGGAATGGTGCCGTTTCATATGGAAATCTGATCCCTACTAATTTCAGCTGCATATTCCCCTCTGTGCTACTGAAGTCTGCTGGCAGAAGTGGGAGAAGCAAGTTTTTAAACAACTCCTACCAATGCAATTTGCTGAATCCAGACTGCATCAGAAGCATTTCTCAGTTGGGTGATGCAAAAAATAACCTTCATAGAGCAAGAAGTTCAGCAAACGAAAGAAAGAAAAGACTGCAGATGTTATTAGCTATACTGAATTTAGCAGGAGAAACCCACAAGCAAATAGACTGAACAACCTCCTAACTTTCTGTGAATGCTAGCCCAAGCAGTAACTCCTAACTCTAGACATGTTATTACTGTCACTGGGAGAAGCTGAAGCCATTCAAGCTAAGGAATATGAAGTAGATATTACTCTCTACTCAACTGGTTTTCTCAGCAGTTCAAAAAGCACTGTCCATAGCTCAACAAACAAGGGGAAATTCCTCCACTGCTTCTTATGACAGCTTATCTCAACAGGAAAGAGTTAATCTACTAGTATTACTAGGCTGGAAGGAATAAAGACGTTAACTTCTATTCCCCACTCCTGCCAGATTACTAAAGCAGCAAGAATACCCATGGGAGCTTGAAATTTTGTACTAATTAGATTTGGGAATAAATACACAAGCAATTGATTTCAAGTGTAGTTATTACTAAACAGGCTATCTTTCCTGTTTCTTTTCTGCTCAGTATGTATTTTTGATCAGCAATTTCACATTATTTCTCTCAGCTTATAAATCTGATGACATTCTTCTAATTGCTGTCTTGCAGATTTAAAAGGGAAGAGCATCATATGCTTGAAGTGTTCTGTTTCAGCTCTTCCAAAAGGATTTGGAAATCAGAGCCTCAGCTTGAAAGAAAAAAATGAGTAGGCTTAATTTTGCATCATGACTGTAAGCTTTTTTTGCTAAGGGCAAGCTTAGTTTTATTGAGAAGTGGAAGAGATTCAGTCCAAAATAAACAGAAGGGGCATCTCCCAGTGTGGTCCATTTGTGTTATATTCAAAAGCAGCACTTAAAAACAAACTAGGTTTTAGTATGACCTTTTGCTTACTACCCAACAAGCCTGCCAAATCATTTATTTTCTCTGGGTCTCAATAACCTGTACATGTTCCCACCTGCAAAAGATGCAATGAAACTTTATTCATCAGGTGTTGGTTAAATCTGTTGGATACTTACATGGGGAAACTGTCAAAATCTCACTCAAGTTTTATTTAAAATGCTGTCAATGACTGGAATTCAAGCAGAAATCTGCAAGAAAATGTTTCTCAACTGCCACAGTCATAGACATGGGGATGCTGTAGGTAAATGATATTTTTCAAAGTGCAATTCTCTTTCTTACACTTCCATGCAAGCCAACAGGTCACAATGTCAATGTTATACTGGCTACCACACATGAGCTCTTCACTCCAGTGTACATCACATTTCTAATTTGTCTGGGACACCTCCAGCTGGGTGGCAGCAGGTACAGCTGGAGACTGCTTTTTGATTGTTTCACAAACTTAACAGTTACCTCCATGTGTTAGCATCTGGATCAAACACCTCAATGGTCTTCAAGTATGTTGTGCCATCAAAACCTCCTACTGCCATCAGCTGTCCATTCACCACAGCAAGGCCAACCTGCAAAACAAGCACCACAGATAGCAGCTACTTAACTGGGATGTCCTGGAAAGACAGGTCCTAAAAAGCAGGGTTAGACTTAAATAGATTTAATAATCATGTTTGGTGAAAGGCAGTCTGCAGTAGAGGTTTTTTGGTTGGGGGAAGGACAAAAAAAAATAGCCTAAAAATAATGAGACATGAAAAGTTATCTCTAAACAGAGAGTCTCTTAGAGAAGAAGCAGAAGGTTCCCCTTATTACCAGCTAAAAGAACTAGAACTGCCAGAATTATAACAGATACATGAGAACCTAAGCCTTTGCCAGATAAAACTTACTATGTCCTGGACTGAAATTCTTAAAGTGTGACATTCATGCACCAGAACATCTACCAGCCTACAGCCTGGAACACTTGCTTGAATTAGGGACCTATATGTAAACCCCTGGCTTGCTCCTCTCAGGCTGGGGCTTGGACCATCTGTAAGCATCTTGGATTCCAGCATTTCTCTTTTTTCTGCCGAAGCACAAAGAAAAAAAAATAAAATCACTGAAATCTCCAATAGCTCTGTGGTTTGGGAAGATCATTTCAGTGAAAATATCTTGTGGCATAACAGAGAAAATACAAGAACACAGTACAAAGTGCTTGTTTTGGCTCTGAGAAAGTTAGAAAACTTGGGAGGGCTGCAGATACAGGTGCATCTGTTTAGCAGCTTACAGAAAGCAAACAGAGAAGCAGCTCATGATAAGTCAATGCTTGATCATTAACTAAAAAGGACAGCACTGGACAACAAACTATATGTCTTGATGGAAACAAATACACGTTCTCTGCCTCCAAAACCAGTAGCTGCTCAAATTATGATTCATACTTGCCTCACCAGACAATGAAATGCTAACTTAGAGAAAGAATTAGTCCACTCTTTACTACAAAATTCAGTACTCTTCACTACAAAATTCAGTACTCTTCATGAGGGACTGTAGTGATGCAACCAGGGGCAATGGGTTCAACTTTAAACAGGAGATCTAGCTTAGATATAAGGAAGAAATTGTTTCCCGTGAAAGTGGTGAGGCACTGGAACAGGCTGCCCAAGTTTTGAATGCTCCATCCCTGGCAGTGTTCAAGGCCAGGCTAATTAGGGCCTTGAGTGACCTGGTCTAATGGAAGGTGTCCCTGCCCATGGCAGGGGGGGTTTGAAATAAGATGATCTGGAGGTCCTTTGCAACTCAAACCATCCTATGATTCTATCCAATGATAAATATTCATGGCATTTGAATGTGCCTAAACACAATGACTATTTAAACCACTTTTTTCATTTTCAAATAAGCCTACAGAAAGCACTAAGATAAGCAGTTGATGAGATGATACAACTCCTAATATTCACAGGATTCAGTGAAGAAAGGCAACATACTAATCAAAAGGCCAGAAACCTTCTTCCCACACACATCTCAAGGCAAGTAAAAGACTCTGATGAAGTCTATATCTAAACACCTGCTTGCCTGATTTCCTAGCTTGCTCTTCTATGCAAGTATGTTCATCTCCTAATTCACCCAAAGAGAGTCAGGTACTCATTTTGATACTGTTCTCTAAAAGTACCTCATACCAAGTATGGCTACATCACCAAGTAACAACCTGAAGAGCTCTTCTGTTTCAGACCTAAGTAGTTGACTCCATACATGAAGCAAAACTACTAAAAAGATCCTTAAATGACTCCATTTCCCCATCCTCAGGCATGTTAAACAGCTATTTATGGAATGATACGACTACCACTGGAATGTGGTATGTATTCCAGTTTTGCTAAAGAGCTCTGACTTTTTGCAAAGCTTTCCCCCTTTCCTCTCAAAGAAGGGAGGTGAAGGTACAGAGAAAGCAAGAGAAAAACCTCACAAGATGACACTATACTATGTTCTCACTACATGATCAAGCATAGTATAGACAAGAAATCCAAGCCAAACTCACTCCACTCCGGCGGGATGTCATGGCCACAACAGGAGACCACTGGTTGGTTCGAGGGTTGTATCTTTCAGCACTACTGAGCTCTGTTGTATCATCTCTGCCTCCCACAGCATATATCATGTCTTGGTATACTGCACAGCCCAGGTGCTTCCTCCTTGTCCCCATAGGTGCAATTGTGTGCCAGCGGTTCTCCTGGGGATTGTAGCGTTCCACTGCGGAGAAAATGACACAGTGGGGGTTAGCACTTTTGAACCCGCATTCAAAGCATTGTTCAATCTTTAAAGATGCTACAATTTCCACACACCAAAAATATGACAAACCAGTTTGTTATCTCTCACTCTAATGCTTTTGTTCTACAAAACTCTTGCTATTATCTCTCCTGTCTCCAGCCCTATAGTCAATCACATTCAGCATCTTCACTCAAGAGGGAGTTTGCAATGATGCAAACTGACCTGCATAACCATCTTGCAGTAGTTTTACCTTTAGCAATTTCCTTCCTACAGCAGAAAAGGGTTAATGCAGGGGAGGAAAAAAAAAAAAAAAAAAAAAAAAAAAAAAA